>VZRL01003917.1:702134-978262 GCA_013397895.1 Origma solitaria | reverse complement strand
CTGCTGGTGGGAGGGCGGGTGCCACTCGCGTCCCGCGGGCCGCCGTGCCTCGCCACTGCCCTGTCTCGGTTTGCTCTGGGTTCTGCTGAAAGAGAAGCGGTGCTGTCCCTCCGGTGAGCCAAAACTCTGCACCCGCGCCTCCCAGTTTATCTAGGTTTGTCTGCCTCCGCTTTTTGAAATCCATTATATCCCAGAGATTCAGTTAGATTGGAAAACCCCCAGTCCAACCTTTGACCAAGCACCACCATGTCAACTAGACCGGGGCACTAAGTGCCACATCCAGTCATTCCTTGAGCACCTCCAGGGACGGTGATTCTGCTACCTCCCTGGGCAGCCCTTTCGAATGTCTAATCACCCTTTCCGAGAAGAAATTCTTCATAATGTCTGATCTACACCTAAAGCTTTCTTAAATTTTACCTCATTCCGCTAGCCCTTCTTGCTGTGAGGAAAGGTTTCAGTGGAAGACTTGAAGAACAAAACCTCCAGTGGCACTTCTAGGACCAGTTACTGCCTTGATAATATCTCACAGGTCTGGCCTGTTCGGGCTCTTCAATTTTTTAGGTTGTAGGCAGACTCAGTACACACAGTTTGTCCACTGTTTTAGCTGTGGTTGGCAAACTGGGATACTTTTGTCAGTATTACAGGATTTTTCCCGAACTCATCCAAATCTAGTGGAGTCTCCCTCACTGGAGATACTCAGGAATGGTCTGGACACAGTATTGTGCCATGTGCTCTTGGATGGTCCTGCTTGAGCAGTGAGCTTGGACCAGATGACCCACTGCGGTCCCTTCCAACCTGACCTGTTCTGTGAACTGTATGAGCTGTTTTCTCGTCAGCAGGGAAAATACGTCATTCGTTTTCCTTAGTTTCCACTGTTTTCAAATTAACAAGTTTCTCTTTTATTTTGCATGAAGTCTTGTTGCAATCTCTGAAGAGAAGACACTCATGCTCTTCCGTTCCTTCTCTTGAGTGCTGAGTTGTCAAAACCAGTGGGACTACAGATGAATAATTGCTAGCTCTTCTGCATATTTAGCAGGGGATACATGACTGTTCAAAAATTCAAAACCCAAAAGTCTGTGCAGCTGACTTTTTCAGTGGCTGAGTGGGTTGTCTTCCTGGAAAAGGGGAAAAGCCTTGTGTGTCGTAGGTCTTAAATATGCAAAATAATTAATGTGTTTTAAAAAAAATCAAAATATTGGGCGAATCAGAAGGTGTTTCTGGTAGAAAAACTGAAAAGTTAGTCATTTGAGTTGCTTTGTAGAGTAATTTAGTCTAACTAATTTAGACTTGCTTTTGATTATTCTGTCATATTACCGATTGCAAGCACTGCATACATCTGAAACCTAAACCTTTTTGGAAGGGTTTTTAAAGAATGACTTCTAAGAGTTCTGTGTTTTAAGGACATAGAGTTGCTGTAATACGTCTGTAAAACCAAAGCAGAGGTAGAAGGATGTAGCTTTCCTAAAGTCTGGTATTTCAGCCACTTACTGTGCATGTAGAATATCACTGCATGCTGTGTTTTACAGATTTTCAGCAAAATCTTAGCTTGCTAAATAAGCATCATGACCTATGTTAGTGATTGGAAGTGGTCAAAGGTGTGTCAGCATTCTGTAGAGGCACACAGCTTACTCCAGGCATTTTTTGTCTACTAACTTCATCAAAGTGAAGTTAACATTCCATTGTGCCATTCTGCCTGCCGTTTCTGCTGGGGATCCCATTTCTAGCATCAGGGTTTACTCTTTTTGTGACCAAATTTCACTTTGCCCTGTAATTCCAGTCCTACACCTTTACTGGGGTCAATAGCCTTGCTTTTAAAGAACATTGTGTTCTTTTCCTTAGAAGGAGAACGGAAATGCTATGGATAACTGAACTGGAATCGCACCTCTGAACTTCCTTCAGAAAGTTCAGTTATTTGCACTGAGCAGTGCCAAGAGAATGGGAGACTTAGTTCCAAACTGCTTTTTTGAAGACCTGCTAAAGGGTTTCTGATGCTGTTAGCCGCACTTATTGCTTGCAGAGTTTCTCAGTATGTATGTTACTTACAATGGTTTTGTAGGATGTTTTTAGACCTGCTGAAAGTAGTATGTTCTGATGGATGAGGTGGCATATAGTAAAGGTGTTCCCTGGCTTCATTATTGACAATTTTAAGCCAAAACCAGAATGTTTTAAGTTGGTATAAAGTCTTGGTAACCTTGATAATTACATTATTGGGTATTAGGAAATAATCAATTTTCAAAACATTTTGCCTGCAGTTAATGTGAAATGGGGAAAAGAGAAATTCGATGGCGTGGAGCTGAACACTGACGAACCTCCAATGGTCTTCAAAGCCCAGTTATTTGCACTGACTGGAGTTCAGCCAGCTAGACAGAAGGTTATGGTTAAAGGAGGAACTCTGAAGGTAGAAATCCTTTTTTTTTTTCAATATTATGTCTAACTTTATTATGTGTTAACATAAACAATGACCATATTTCTGGGTGTTCCTCCAGAAGATTTTTGGTTGTATATGTAAAACTGACTGCACTTCTTTGCTCATACAAAACACTGCTCGGTGGGAGGTTTTTTTGTTATTTTTTTATGTTCAGAATTTGAAGGCAAGTTTTTTCTTTCTGGCTTGTATAAGAGAAGTTTCTCTGGTGCTTCTCTGCTGGAGGCTTACTGGTGGAATGAGATATATGCAACTTTGCTGCATAATATTGTTTACATTTAAGCAGTTTTGAACAACATATGAAGAACCTTATTGAAAACACAACTTGGCTGCTTTTTTTTTTAGTCAGACGAGACTTGATAACATGTAAATAGTTAATATTGTGTAATCTTGGATGAAACACTATTGTATATTTAGAAGTATGTGATTAATATTAATGAAAATACTTGCTTGTCTCTTGCTGCAAGATAATTAACTTGTCTTTTATTTTCTTTCACAGGATGATGACTGGGGGAACCTAAAAATAAAGAATGTAAGTTCTGAGCAGTAACTAAATTTTGCTATTTCAATTTTTTATTTTGGCATTTAAAGAAAGACTAGAAAGTGCTTGCTGTTTCCGTTTGAATGGGCAGTGCTTTCTTAAAAAGTTGTGCCTTGATGAAAGATAATTTTATAGGTGTCATATATAAGCATGCTTAGAAAGGTCTCACCACTGAAATATAAAAAACTTCTCTTTGGCATCAGGAGGGAAATTACACCATCTTTTCTGAAGTACTTGGGAGCGTATATTTATTTATTTTGTACAAGAAGTGTTCTGGGTCAGAGCAGTGGCCTTTCTGTGCTGTCTGTCTGTGACCATAAAAATAAGTGATGTTATTTAGAGAGAGTTTGTGAACCTGGGCACTGTCTGCAGACCCTTGTCCTTGCAGATCCCCATGGACATGGACAACTGTGTTGGTAATGCTGAAGTTACACTGCTGCCCATGTCCCTTTCTACCAACCTGCTGAAATTTGCTCTCCTGTGTTAAATGTCTACTGTTTATAAACCAAGTCATTAGTAATGGTAATTCATACCTTTGGCTAGTTTAAAAAAAAACCCAGAAAGTGAATGTATTTGTGTTGTTTATTTAGACAGCACTGCATCAGGGAATCCCACAGGTGGGTTTTTTTGGGGGGGTTTTTTGTGTCATTTTCGTTATGTCTCTTGTAAGGTCTTGTAACATCTGTTACAGGTTTTACTCTGGTTCTTCACTGGCCAGATTGAATTAGGTGGCCTTGCTCTTACCCCTGTAACTAGTTTGCAAGCATCTGTTAGCAGCCTGTAGCTGCAGCTGTAGCAAGGTTATTTAGCAAAAACCCCAGTACATAATATTCTTGTCTTTTTCTGCATACTGTTGTGCTAATAGCTGCCTTTATTAATTTTAATAATTTATATTCATGTTCTAGGGATTTATTTACATTGTCAAAGCAGTTCCTCTTCATTCTGTTGTTCATCTTTTTCTTAGCACTGTATTTTTCAAGGCTTCAGACAGGAATTTTCTCCTCCTTTGACAGATCTTATTGTGTAGACCTACTCCTGTTGAATGCTAAAAGACTTCTTTCCCTTATGCTAGTTCAGCAAGCATGGAAACCTGATTGGTCCCATCCCTGTCCCCCCCCTCCACTTAAATGTTAGTTCTCATGCCTAAACTGATGTGGTAATGAGGTTATTTTTCACTTTTCAACTAGTTCGACTCAAAACTTGCCAGGCAAGCTCACCAGGCTCACCAGACGTTTTGGTGGAAACATGAAGCACAGATAATTCTGTGCCATTGTTCTCAATAGGTAATTCCTAGATAGGAGAAATTAAGGTATGCCCTTAATCACAATAGTGAGGTATTGGTTCTGTGAACTAAGAGAAAGATCGTGTTTCTTTTGGGGGACATAGCTGGAGTATGTTAAGAGCTTAAGGGTTCAAGTGGAAATTACTGTCCTTAAACATTCATGACTGTTTTTACTGTGTTTCAAGGGGATGACCCTACTAATGATGGGGTCTGCAGATGCACTTCCAGAAGAGCCGATTGCTCGACCCGTCTTCGTGGAAGACATGACAGAGGAGCAGTTGGCTTCAGCTGTAAGCACATTTCCAACTTTGTTTTCTTGTAAACCTTTGAGTAATGGTTAGTTTTTAAATACTTGCAGTTGCTTAGAAGTGGATTTTGAAACTGTAATGTCTGTTTAGCACCTTCACCAAGAATCACAAATTTACACTGATGACCGAACTGGGAGCAGTGAAAAAAAAGGCTGGGATTTAATTTAAAAGTAATACAGTTAGTGCTGTTTTCCCTTTGAGCAGCAGCTTAGTAAATTTTCTAAAAATAGCATTGCTGATGTTTTTAGAGACAACGTTGTATTGCCCTTGCTGTATCAGTGTCCTGAACTTTGTCTAAACAAGGCCTCTTAGATATGCAAAATTATTTCCTGCCTTTTTCATATCTGTGAAGAGAGACTAAGGGTTTGTTTTGCGGTGGGTCATGTTTGGGGTTTTGTTTGTCCATGTTACTAGTATTAGGTCAGCTTTTTGAAAAATGAGAATAAGTTTGACATTAGTAAGATAGATTATATGTTTTGCTGTATGGAAGTAAAGTCTGAAAGAGCATAATTAATCTATTATTTCTTTAATGAAGTAACTTCTGAGTTTCATTTTTTACAATTTGAAAGGCTTAATTTTCTCATCAGTCATTTGAACTGCAAGCTCTTTGTCACACTTAACAGTTGCATGATTGTTGTCAACTGCGCATTCAGAACAGGAATACTTTTATGCATGTCTGTATGAAAAAGGATCTGTAGTTTAGGACTGGGCTTGTGCTTTGGGATTTAATGCTTTCCAGACCACCTGCAGGTGAAGGATATTTATGTCTTTTTTACTAACTTCATACACAGACTTTGAGATAACTGAGAGGCAAGCAAGGAGGTGATTCACTGTCAGAAAACATTTTGAAAAAGTTAGTCACTTAGAAATTCTGTTATACATCAAAATAGAATTGTCTGCACTGCATGTATTCACTACCAGAACATGCTAACTTAGTTCTCTCTTCCTAAAATAATCTATTGGTATTGGTATGCAGTACAACTTTAGTTTCATTAAACTATGTGTTTTTCCCTGACAAATACCTAAGTAGTCAGGATTTTGAAAAAAGAAAAAGAAAGAAAAATTCTATTACATTATATTTATAGTTTTTTCTGATACTGATTATTTTAACTGTTAGGTGGTCAGACTATTAGTGTTACCATCACATTGGTCAAAATTTTATAAATTCACTAGTTGGCTGAAAAAATCGAATTCATGATCTGTTGCAAACTTCTGGAGTGGCGTTTAAACGATGCTTTTGTTTCAAACTATGGACTCCATTATTTTCAGAGTTTTACTGAAAACTGATTTTAATTAAAACATCAGTGTATTGTACAAATGTATTCATGTGGAAATTTCATGGAAATAGAATTTTAAGGTCAAAACTTGAATGGGATTATAATTGAACTTTCTGAATGACTGCTTGCTTGAAGAATATGTTTATTAAACTAAACATGCACAGAAAAACCCCCGAAGGATTCCTGAATGTCCCTTAAAAGTATCACATGGTGAAATGATGAATATAATTATAAAGTGGATCTGGAAAAATTCATAAAGTTTGATGGAATATTCCAGGTTTTATGTATGATTCATTTTCTTAGAAGTTGATGTCACATTATAGCGTTTATACAAAAATGGCCGCACATCTCTCTGACCTTCAAGCGCCCTTGTGAATTTTTTGGTAGATGGAATTGCCCTGTGGATTGACAAACCTTGGCAACACTTGCTACATGAATGCTACGGTTCAGTGTATCCGCTCAGTGCCAGAAGTGAAAGAGGCCCTTAAAAGGTAGGATTCAGGACAAAAATACCATGACTGAAATGTTTTCTTTAGCTTATGAAATAGATATTTTGAGGAATGGTCATCTTAGTACTGGTATGGATTATCATAACAGTCTGTTACTCTTTAGGTCTATTCCAGATTAACATAATGATTGATTAAAATTTATCCTATGGCTGTGTTAGTCTGTACTTCAATAAAGAAATTAAGGCCTTGTGTTTCTTGGAACTGGCTTTTGGTAGAGAGAACTTGTTTTGCTTAGCTAGAAAGTAGTTCCTATCAAGACTGGTTTAATATTCTAAAACAAGCTACTGAACTCTTAACCCTGTTTTTTTGCTGTTGGTTTTTATGCTCCTGTTCTGTATAAAAGAATCATATGGGAGTCCTGTTCCTTTTAGGAATATTTCCTGCAATGGCTCTATTGCACAATGTTTTCAGGTGTGAAATTCCGATGTTACTGACATTTGCTGCTTGGAGGTATATCGGGAAGTTATAAGACATGCCTTCATGGAATTTTGTTTTGTTTGCTAATTTGTTTTGATTGTAGGATAACTTTTCTGATTTTTTGCTTGTTTGTTATTCTGGACTGAAATGTGAAAATGGCCAGTGGTGGTTTTTTTTAGGTTGGTTGGTTCATTTTTTTGGTCAGGAATATACAAGAAACTTGAAAGTTATGCATGTCAGGAAAAAAGAATTACCTGCCATTGTGTGTCTGAATTTGTCCTGCAGAAGAATTGCAATGAGAAAATAATGAGTATTTTTAAAAAGTGAGAATTAGGTAGAGCATTATTGCCATCTTAGGGTTAATTTAATTCCTTTAAAATACACTGCTTTCTTGATTCCCGGGTACCCAGATGGATATTCTGTATTACTGTAATCACTAGTTATTTAAGTAGTTATAAATTTTTTTCATTCTGTTAGCAGGTGAACCTTAATTATAAAGCACTGAGAACTATTTGTGAAGTACGGAAATTTGGTTTCAAGGTTTTTATTGACTATCAATGTTGTCATTTTTGGAAAGTCTATTTATTTCCATGTGAAGGACCCTTGAGTTACTGCACTGAATCAGAATATTTGACAAATTTAACATACCAAATGGCAAATGTACCCTATGAAACTGGCAGACTGCAATGCAAGATGTAGCCACATTGTCTGTGGGAATTCGGATTTGCACTCTGATTCAAGCTCTCTTTTTCCCTGGAGATTTAGCCCTTTTTTAATCTTCCCTCCTTGGTGACTGCATAGAAGGCTGTAGGGTGCATGGGCAGTGGGAGAGGTGTGCAAGGGCTCACTTGGGAAAGCTGTTACAGCTTCTTTCGTCATGGCCTGCTCTGCTGATCTCCCCAGGGAGCTCCTCCCTGTTCTGTAGCGTGTTAGGGAAAGCTTCCTGCCCATCCTCTAGCAATGGTCAGAATTTCAAAAGTTCAGTCTGAGATTAGAGAATGTGTCCGACCCTCCTTTTGCTTGAAGGCTTTGGGGAGTCCATCTGTTCCTCATCCAGCTGCTGAATTAAGAATTCAAAGAAGAGTGGCAAGTTCTTGTCATATAGATGGACTCCCACACCTTTTCAGTGTAGGAAATACTTCCCCAAGAGCACATCTCACCTCTCACTGTTTTGCTTCTGCTGTGGAGGAAGTAAGCCTACCCTCCATCTCTGTGCATTTTATCTGCCATCTGTCCTTGAAGGTGGTTTTTTTCCCCATGTATCTGAAGAAACCATGGCAAATGTGTCAGAAATGCGGTAGCATTTGTTTAGCCTTTTTCTCAGTTTCTTTAAAAATGAGACAAGTCTTTGAGGCAGAAGGATTAAGTAAGTAGCAGTGATGTGTCCAGATTTCTTGGTCTGCCTTTACTTATTGTCTGAAAGATGCCAGTTTCTGTTTGCTTCCAGGCAGTGCTTGCAAAATCACTGAAACTTTGAGGTAAATGTGAATAAATCTGCGTCAAAAACCCGACTGTCCTTCTTGTTTGTGTTTAATTGCATGCAACTTACTTTTCTTCCCTTTTAGGTATGGTGGTGCCTTAAGAGCTTCAGGAGAAATGGCCTCTGCTCAATACATTACTGCAGGTTGGTGTTTAGAGTAGAAAACGGGTTTAGACAGGTGTGTGATTTCCTCTTAACTGCAGATGAAATTTGCAGTTAGAGCTCCGTGTGTTGTTCTTTAGTGCATATGCCTCGGGAATGTCAGATCTGCTGGCACTGGAGCAGTCATTTTGTCTTTAAAGGTTATTCTTCCCCTGCCTGCAAAGCATTTATCTCTGCACATTACCTCGTTGCAGGCTAGGGAAAAGATACTCAAGGGTGATCTAGGCTAGATAGAAATAATTTGTATCTCTCTAATGTTTTAGATGTAGGCATGAAGTCATTGGAACTTCCTAAAGCAGACTCCATCATCCATCCATCTGTTGATTTGATCACTTTGTGTAGAAATATTTTAGTGTGCAGTTCTTTGTTTCATTTAATGGTAGGCTAATACCATACTCCTGGAATATGTATTTAATTTTATTTTTTAATATGATTTATTGGCTGAGCGTTATTGTTATGGTGGAAACTGATACTTTATCAGTGTTCTTAGACTTTGCCCTAAAGATCCAGATTTCATAACTGGAATGGAAAGTGGTGTCTTCAAAACAAAAGTTACTCTGTTGTGGTGGTCTGGGTGCTCGCAGTGTGGGAGCTCACGGTGGCCCCGTATCTTCAAGCTCTAACTAGAGTTCTAGTTAGACCCCTTACACTTGAACAAGGGTACTACTTGTCCGCTTTTTCTTTTTTTACTCTATTTCATTGCCCCACTAAGATGCTGGGCCAGGACACTGGGATTTCTACCAGTCCATTTAAGGAAAAACAAAACAATATAAAGAAGGAAAGGTCCAGTTTGTGGGTATGCCTGCTGATCGAATTTTGGGGTGGTAAGTTCAATGGTTACTCTATACAGCCGTGCCTGCCCCTCCCCTTTTCACTGCCTTTACTTCGTGTCCCTTGTTTTCTTTTTAAGGTGACAGCTCTGCTTCTTAGGAATTTTAATAGTTGAACTAATTTGTGGTTAATTCTTGGGTGCTGAGCTGTTCAGGAACTCCTGCATGACACTTACGGCATTTTTTTTTTAATTGCTGTGTCATATCAGTTGCACCTCTTATCAAGGTCAGTGAAGACATTTCTGAAAGAGGAAGCAACTGACCTTGGTTCCCTGCAATCTTGCCTATATTCACTTACTCAAGAGTGCCATTCATTAGTCTCTCTACTTGTAAATTAGTGACCATGCAGATTGTTGCCTACCTCACAGGGTTGTTGTGAGGATTAACAGGTGCCTTTGAGGTGATCTGTGGATTTAAAATGCTGTAACCTGTGTAGACAAGACATATGCTAGTGTGTGGAACAAAAAAGAAAGCCATGTGTGTTGTCATGCAGTCAGTATCATTCATTGGATTGCACATAGTTATGAGCTCTCTGCATACACATACTTGTTTTCCTGGGTCTTAAGCATGGGTATTTCCTAGATACTTTATTAAAGTTTTTTTTTTCCCCAGTAGCTGGTGAAACTTAAGTTGCTCTAGAGGATAGATTGTGAATGCCGCCTTCTGTTTTCTCTTGTGAAAACGTTGTTCCTCAGATGTGTTCCAAATGAAATCTTAATTGCTCAAAAATTTTTTTTCCTGTTAGCAGCCAGAAAAGACAAGGCATTATTTACAAATTCTCAGAATTGCCATCTTTATGCTTTCAAAGTCATGTTCACAAAGGAGATCTTAGGTGCACCTGTTATGCCACCTGGAGAACTTGGTCCTGCTTTGGAAAGATCAAATTGGACACTGTTAAATGATCAGTCTTTAAATGTTGCTGCTGTTTTACTATTCTTTTTACATTTCCTGCCATGTTTGAATTGTTTTTGCACTTCTCAAAGCATTCACTTACTTTTTCTTCAAGCTCTTAGAGACTTGTTTGATTCCATGGATAAAACTTCCTCCAGTATCCCACCTATCATTCTCCTGCAGTTTTTACATATGGCCTTCCCACAGTTTGCAGAGAAAGGTGATCAAGGCCAGTACCTTCAACAGGTAAAGACCAATTATTAGCTTATTGTTTAAAATTCTCTACTATGTTGGAAGTTGAGAACAAGAATGTTCTGAAACTTCCCTTCTCTTGTGAAAATAATTACTTGAGTAAAGTGGGGTGGTTTTTCTGTAGAAAAGTTGTATGGAGGTTGAATGTAATATCAAGTGCTAGCTTTGAGAATGCATGGTGGAATTGGGAGAAATTTTTAGTTAAGGAAACCTCACATTTGGCTTTATAGTTGATGGGTTTAATATTACTAAATCATAATGCTACTAGTCAGATTTCATGTTGTGTTCCCTTCCTAGGATGCCAATGAGTGCTGGGTGCAGATGATGAGGGTACTACAGCAGAAGCTGGAAGGCATAGAAGGTGATACAGTAATGGAGGTAATTGTAGTCTTACTCTAACCAGAATTAGGATTTATAATATTTAATGTATTTTTTGTTAAGCATTATCTGCTTGTTAGTTTTTTAACTTGTGTCTGGAGGCCAGTAAGTGAAATTGCTTTCTGATGTGTCTAATTAGCATAATGGTACCATAGTCCTGTCAGCTATGCTGTGGAGTGTGCTAAAACCTCCGTTTGCGCTTTGTAAGGCAGTGTTGCACCAAGCTGGTGGTGACACACACATATGTGGCAGCTGGCCCTGATAACCTGTGAATTCCAGACATGAGAACTTTTTTTTTTCTGAAAAAAACATGCTACAGTTTTAACGTGAACTATTTCAAATAGAAACTTAATCAAATCAACCTGATGTAAGAAATTGCTTAAGTTTTTCCCAAAATTTTACCAGAACCGCATTCTTTTTTTTTCCTCTGTAAACTGTTTTCTGGAGAGTCTTGACAGAGTCTTGGAAGACTGTCCTGAAATTTAAAATAGATTTCAATTGGAGGGCCGGGGAGGTGTGAATTTTTGATCTGGCTTGCTAATGTGCTTCAAATGGTTTTAACAGCATGCTGTAAATAAATCTATTTGTTTTGAAACTTTATGCTGTGTAGGAAGATTGACTGACTAGGAGAAAATGCACCTATAGAAAGATGAAGGAATAGACTTGAAAGAATTTAAGAAGTGGGGTTATTTTGTCTGTAGAGAAGACTGTATTTACATTATTTAAAGTTACGTCATAAGAGGATTTGTTTTACAGACAGACTCTGGAGCTACAGCAGCATCATCTAAAAAGAAGAGTTTAATTGATCAGTTCTTCAGCATTGAATTTGAAACAGCGTATCCTAAAGACTGAGGCAAGACATAAGCAACCATGATTTCACAGTTTAGCAGTTGAGTTCAGGGAGGACAAAAAGCAGTGTTCGGAATAGTATGGAAAATAATGGTGTAGGCTAGGGAAGAGGGGAATGATGTTGTGCAGGAGTACACAGACATTAAAGTTAAGAGAGGATATGCTTTGAGAGAGAGGATGGTGTGGGGAGGAAGAACTGGGATGGAAATTTACAGAAAAAAAGAAAAACTTGTTGAATGTCAGTAGCAGATTTCCTCCTCAGGGAAGATTGGTACTTACCAACTTCAAGGATGCTGACATGCTTTATACAACTAAAAGCATTTGTTGTCCTAAATAGGTTTTTTTTGCTTGTAAGGGTGTGTTGTTGATCTACTTGGTGTACTAAAGATGCACAAACGGTAGCTTGATTGATTTCTTAAGAAATAAATTAGGTGTCCACTGTTGTATGAGTAAGAAACAAAAGCAGCTGACTAGTTTCTAGTAGCTTTATAGCAAGAGAAAAAGGATATGACCACATGGGGCACACATCTCATGGCAAGTATTACTCTTTTCCCACTTCTTCACCCCAAAATCCTGGTTGTCATGAAACTGAGCACCACTTTTAGAAAGAATCATACTGTGCATTTTACTTGTCTGAAATAAGGGAACATCCCCTTAGATGAGGTACTGAGGTGCTTGGTAACCATGAGGAATAAAGGCCTTTTTTAAGGTAAGAATCATGAATCTCTCTCCCTGTATCATGACGTTTGTTATCCTTGAAATGGGTGGGAGTCTTGGAATGTGTAGCTAAGAGGAATGATGCATAGGCCAGTATGAGGAGGAAGACTTGTTAGAAAAGTTGCAGACTTTCAAAGTGTGATTATGGCAGCATTTGTAAGATGGCTGCAGTCAGAAAACTTCCTGTTTGGAAGGATGTGGATGAGAGAAAAGGATTGGGGTAGAAGTATGGAAAGAGGAGAGGACAGGTAGAAGAATTAGAGTAATGTGTAGAAAATAATGAAGGAGTGAATTTCATTTCAGTGAAGAGGATAGAAGGCAGAGAAAGGAGCCTCTGCATGTTGAAAGAAACAGGAAGTCTGGCCAGCAGCAGCAATAGAAGAACTTTATTAATCTTAAACAACAATGGAATGGCATGTTGCAGGAGGGCTTTGTAACTTGGTGTTGGCAACCATTTAATGTGTTCTGTGTCCTGTGTTCTTCCCCACCTGGGTGCTGGTGGGGGAGAAGAAGGAACAAAGCAGGCCTCAGCTTAAATGGTCATCAGAGACTTATTTTACTTTTTTTGGTGTACTGTCTGCCCCAGCTGCCCCTTGTCCTTAGCCATGAAGGAACAGATTGGTCTGAAGGAAGTGCTCTTCCAAATCTTTTTGTACTACAAGAAGTGAACTGTCTGTTTACATAAGTACAGAATTACCTAAATTACTGTGCTGCTTGGCATGTTGTGTTCACTAGAGCAGTAGTTCAGCTCTTGGTGCATGATGGTTTTCCTTAATTTTGTGAAGCATGAAATGTACAGAAGCTGAAGAAGAGGAAGTAACTAAAGGAAAGGAGAATCTGCTTCAGCTTAGCTGCTTTATCAATCAAGAAGTGAAATACCTGTTTACAGGACTAAAATTGGTAAGCTATATGCACTTTTCTTGAATTGAAATTCTAAATGGCCTCTGTATTTTTAAATTGAAATTCTGAGGGACCTGTGTATTTAATCTGTGACTTGGAATTGACATCTGCTGTCCAATCTTTACAAAGTTTCAAGAATGTTTTTGGTGTTCATTGGGAAGATGGCTGTGAAAGGGAATTGCATGTTAATGTCAAACAGACTTCAGCAGAGCATTTTCTTGACCCTGACATGGTCTTTCCCATGCAGGTAACCAAGTGCAAGGCAGTTTGCTAGTTGTTTGTTCAGCTGGGCTTCACTCCAGACTGAGCAGTATCATGGTTTAAGTGTGCATAAATCAGTTTCCAAAAAGTCCAAAAGTCAAGAGTTGGGTGGCGTTCTGGTTCCTAATTAAAAACCCCCAGATGACGTAACAACTAAATCTGATTTTGCATATTTTGAAAGGGGTGTTTTTTTCCGTGAGACATCATCCTCAAACTTCTTTTAAGTAGAACTCCTTGAGGTAGTCTGTGCTTTATATATATATTTTGAAATTTTAAGGGCTTTTTGGAGAGTCTGAAGTAGCAAGGAGAGGAGCTACTACAAAACCTTTGTAGTAACTGCTCTTGCAGAGTATTTGTGTAGGAGTAGGACAGTGATCTGGTTTGTACAGAACAAAAACCAAGTTGTATGATTCTCAGATAATCTTTGTATCTCTTTCTCTGCCTTTTTTTCCCCCAGAATTTAGAAGGAAAAGTAACATAAAATAGGTAATGCTCACAAATTAAAAAACTATAAAAGAGACTTCACTTTCAGGCCAAAAAACAATCTAAAATTCATATGCTGGATTGCCTGTAGCAAGAGAGTTGTGACACTAGGAACCAAGCTAGTCTTTCCCAGAATTTTATAAGGAGACACCAGCTGTCACTTTATAAGCTGCTCTGCCTGCTTGAGACTGAGAGCTGAGAAATGGGCAAATACTCTTCTCACAATAAACTTCATATTTTCTTCAGTTGTGTTCCAAGCATGGTATGATACATTTGTAATCAAGTCCAGATACAAGTCATAACAAAATCCAATTGTGAGTTCTACTCCTGTGGAGCAAAATTTTCTGCAGAGAGAAACTCAGTGTTGTCAGGGCTCAGGAATGAACCTGGAGCCGAGGGAATGAATGGGCATGATCCTTTCTGCCAAGGAATTTCAAAATCCTGTGTGTTGTAATGGCTGATAGCAACAGAAGAGACTGGCAGAACAAGATATAGTTTATGGTTTGTTTACCCCTGTTGTGCTTTTCTCTAAGCTGTGTTTTATGATGAGCATGTGTTACTTCTTTTAACAGCGTCTTCAGGAGGAAATCACCAAACTCTCTCCAACACTGCAGAGAAATGCACTCTATATCAAATCTGTGAGTGCTACTTTTGTTGCTCTTTATGATTCTGTTAAATCTTATCAATTTTCTGTTCCAAAGTTGTTGCTGCAACACCATGGGATTTATGTTTATAAAGCATCTGAGTATTCACTACCAAGAAATTTAAGACAGAGCTTCAAAAAAGGAGACTTTGTTTTGTTCCTGTGTGTTTGTGTAGAAATACATTCCCAGAATAGACTGTAATTTAGGATGAACAGTGTTTAAGGTATCGGTGAATATTTAAAGTAATAGCTTTTTCTAATTTATTTTTTTTATAGTCCAAAATTAGTCGCTTGCCAGCGTACCTGACTATTCAGATGGTTAGATTTTTTTACAAAGAGAAAGAATCTGTGAATGCGAAAGTTCTTAAGGTGAGTTTTCTGTATATTAAAGTATAATTCCTCTTAATGTTTTCCATGGGTTTTTATTATAAATAGACAATGAGGACTTGAAGACTACTTACTGAATTGCTAGCTTTTAAATTGCATTTAAAAATAATAACAGTGCAGTTTCTTTGCTCAAGTACAGAGTAGCTTTGTTTCTTGTCGTAATGGTGTGTGGCAAACTACGCTACCCAAAATAGATTGAGGGAGGAGGTGAGGGGCAGAAGTGAATTTGTCCCAGTACTACTATTATTACAGGATGACAATAAAATTTAGGATGTTTTTTGGTCTCTTCTCACCAGTGGTTCTGAGAAGAATGTTTAACTAAGGAGAGGGCCATGCTTTCAAACACGGAACACTGTTCTAATGCTGATGGGAGATGTTTATGCTGTCAGACACTTCCTGTATTAGTTATTTCAATTGTCTGGCTTTCTGATGGACAAATGCAGGAACCAGCTGCAAACAGCTAAATGTTCTGGTTTTGCTTTCTGTTGGCCATGGCTGACAGACCTTGTTGGCTGCCCAAGGAGCATCATGATACATGCTCCTTTCTCCCTGCCTCTTTTTTCTCTTCTGTTAGGCCTGCATAGGTATTTCTGTAGTGTAAAAGTATGACAGCTAGCAATAAAGAATCTGATTTATTAACTGTTAGTCTATGCTGAACGTAATGATTTATAGTGGTTTGTTTATACTGAATTAGACATTCTTCTGTGAAAGAATTGTAGCCCTTCCAGTAAGTACTGTCACCAGAATCCCAGTAGATCAGGTTGCCATCAATTTGAAGAGAGTTGCATTTAATTTGACTTACTGTTGTCTTCCCATAGGAGAATGCTTTACTGTGGAGTGCCAAACCATGCTAATAAATCTTTATACTTTTTGCTTCCTAGGATGTTAAATTTCCTCTTATGTTGGATGTGTATGAGCTGTGTACGCCAGACCTGCAGGAAAAAATGGTTTCTTACCGATCAAAATTCAAAGATCTAGAAGACAAAAAAGTAAATCAGCAGCCAAAGAATGTAAGTCTCCTGATTTTTTAACTAATTCATACATCCCAAATTGGGGTATTAATAATGACTAGAGAAAACTTGATGTCCTTAAATATATTACTTTCTTACGTTGCAAACTCCTTGGTATTGAGCTTTAGATCTTTTTATCCTGTATTTTCACAAAAACATGGTATCTGCTTTGGTGTGTTTGCTTGATGAGAAATGTGAAATGGTGTAGTCAGACAGCATGTATTAAATGTATTAAAATGTAGTGCTTCTGTTTACCAGTGCTATGCCTAAGGGTCTTCTGTAAATTACACAAAAGTATTCTCTTCAAATATTACTGCTTTCTGGCTGCTCGCTTCTTCAGTGGAGTGTAGGATGCTGTTCCCTGCTCAGCTGGAAGGGGTTGTACAAGGCACTGTACATGTTTGACTGATAAAAATTAGAATACATGTATTGGTGAGCTTAAAATCAGTCCTCTAAAAACTTGGTAAATGGTTTCATATTCTGTCTATTTATATGTCCTGTCCACGTATTCTAACACTGACTTCCCTGTCTTGAATGAAGAAAAGAGTAAATGAGCTAAAACTGTAGTGTTTTAGCCATTTTTTTTAAAGTTTGCTGGTCTTTTTCTGGCCTAACTCCTGGCAAATTGTTTTAAACATTTGGGTAAGGCTTGCATCCCGTCTTACACAGATGGCAGCAAGGAAAGAGTGCTATTCTTGAACAGAATGTATTGGCACCAAGAGTTTGTCTCTGGTGTTTGCTTATTGCCACTTCTGCTGCTAGCAAGCCCCCAACAAGGAATAAATCTTCAGTTGCAGAATTGTTTCATAAACAAACCCATAAATCTGGTGGGCGAACAGTGCAGGCAGTATGTGCTAAAATGGTTATATATTTGCTTTAAAACTGGTCTTCTTCAGATAAAGCTTTTGTATGTCCCCCTAAAAAATACAGTAATCAAGTTTTTTCAAGTTGAACAAAAATGTTTAGACGTAGAAACATATTTAAATGAATGGAGACTTGGGATCTGATGTGATCGTGCTAAAGCTCTTATTTTATTAAACCATTCCACATTAATTCAGCTTACTCTCTTTTTTAGTCTAGTAAAAATGATGGTGCACAGAAAGAAGTTAAATATGAACCATTTTCTTTTCCTGATGGTGAGTAAAGCATGAGGGAAGCAAATCTACTTTAAAGTAATTTTCTATTTACTTGTGTTTAAGTGTGGCTGATGGTACGAATATTTTGAGAACCCTGGCTCTCTTTACTGCCTTTGAAAATTAATTCAGAGACTGACAGAAACTTAAGGAATGGAAAGATTAGGTAAATCAAAATGTTGAGGTAGTCAAAGGCATAATTGCCATCCATCTGACAAGCTGGTGATAATAGAAGACAGGCACATCAAAAGACATTTGCATATAATGTGCAGTTGTTTTGCACACTGCCTTATGAGTGGGTGGTAGAAAGCTGAAATCAAAGCAAAAACTTAAACTGGACTTTTAGAAGTGCTGTTGTGGTGCTGGTGTTGCTTCAGTTTTGGGCGGGGCTTGGAGCTTGAAGGCCCAAAGCACTCACCCTGTGCATTCCATCAGTAATATCTATCGGTACATATTTATTTCATGAGAATGCACAGCATCCTCAGTTTCCTGAGACTGCTGGCTGAGAACTGCTGCTTTTAGTTCACAGTGGTTTTGTATCGTGCTGTACCTGTGGTTTTGCACACACAGCTATGGTGCTGTGGCCTGGCTGATGCATCTTTGGTCTGTGAGCTATTAAAAATACTGCAGTTGTTCAAGTAGGACTCATTGTTACTTCTTCCTTCTTCTTCAGATATTGGCTCTAACAATTGCGGCTATTATGACCTGCAGGCAGTGCTAACTCATCAAGGCAGATCAAGTTCCTCTGGGCATTATGTGTCTTGGGTTAAAAGGAAACAAGGTAAAAAAAACCCCAAATTACAGCCCTGTTAACCACTCTTCACAGCTCCTTTCAGCAAAGCAGCTGTTAGCAAGCTCAGATTTTATGTACCTAAGTTACAAATAATCCTCTTGTTTTCCTTGCAGATGAATGGATTAAATTTGATGATGACAAAGTCAGCATTGTTACACCTGAAGACATTTTGAGGTTATCTGGGGGTGGAGACTGGCATATAGCTTATGTTCTACTCTATGGGCCTCGCAGAATTGAAGTTGTTGAAGAAGAAGCTGAACAATAGTCTTCCGTTTTAGCCATTCTGCCTAGGTGTGAAATAAATGTTGATTACTGATCACTTCTTTAACCCCAGAGCTTTAGCAAGTGGATAAATAATTTGTTCAAACCTTCTCATGTGAAGAGGGATATTGTTTTAAAACTGATCCATGTACCAATTAGTCACTACTGGACTGGACTGCCCATGGTGGTGGTGACAAAATAGCTTTAATGTCTTGCAGAGGATAATTTTTTTTAATGAGCCTTTCCTCCTTCTTCTTCTCTAATGTCATCAAGTATTTATTACACACCTACTCTCACATTTGTTACTCTTGCATGGTTTATACCACAGTTCAGTAGCTGTCCATCCTATGCCTTACCTGGCAGTTCTGTTAGGAAGGTAGAAGAGAAACCGTTGCCTTGTTGTGTAACTCAGTGCTGCTGCCTGTAGCCAACAGCTGTGGCTACAATCAAGTATTTGTCCAGCCTGACCTGCTGATTCAGTCTGTTCTGTTGCTGGCATCTCATGATTTCAGAATGAATTGTGATCAACAATGTGTCTCCATTAAAAACAGCTCCTGTCCTGGTACTGCAGTCAGTATGTGTTTGTTTTCACTTCTTGGGTCACCACTGATGAATGTCTCAAAGCAGTCATGGAATAAAGTCACTTTTTTTTTTTAAGATGTAGGGATGTGTCTCCTGTCCTGTTACTCTTTTCTCAGTAGGTAAGTCCTGGGTGCTGGCTGCAAAACTGGGCTTTGCTTACTTACAAGACTTTCTGCAGTAACGGGGCGTGACTGAAGTAAAGAAAGCATTTCAGTATTGGCTGCAGCCTAAGAAGTATTATCAAGGCCATCAACCCCCTCACCCCATGGTGTACAGGTTCCCAGTGCCTTCTGGAAGAGCTGGTCCCTATTCCTATGAAATACTTTCACTTCTGGTGGCAGTGTGGTGAGTTTGCTCATGCCTCACTTGCTCAGAAAGGATCCCTCTTTTATCCTTCCCTGGGGATACTGGCATCAGCTGTGGCCTTCACAGGTGCCTCTTCTGCCTTACAGTTGTTACTCCATGCCACCTCTGCACAGCTTCTCCTGGGCGCACACCAGAGGCCTTAGGGTGCATCTTCAGGAAGTGGCACAAGGTTTAAAGGCAAGTTCTGCCCAGTAAGGAAGCCCCTGACAGTACTGGCTCTGTTCTTGCAGGCCCCACAGAACCACCACAGGGTTAAATGCTTGTTCTGCATCCTGTTGAAGGGGAAGGAGCGATGGTGCCTGCCTGTGCCTGATTGATGCTTTGTGCAACTCCATCCTCCCATTGCCAGCTTTCCCAGCATTGAAGATGTCAGTCACACCTGCACATGTCCCCTCACAATATGCTCAAGTCCCTTACTCAATTGAAACTGCTGAAGTTCATACCTTCTACCACCACCTACCTGCAGCAGGAGCTAAGACCTGGACTGTTATCTCCAGTAATTGTCCTGTATCTCTGCCCCTACCAACCTTCACTGAAGCACCCTAATCCAATTCCTAACACATTTAAATCCAAAGTAGGGTAGCAGG
The DNA here is from genome assembly GCA_013397895.1 of Origma solitaria. Classification (NCBI taxonomy): domain Eukaryota; kingdom Metazoa; phylum Chordata; class Aves; order Passeriformes; family Acanthizidae; genus Origma; species Origma solitaria. Next base: position 958,538 of record VZRL01003917.1, on the reverse strand, counting down.
CACAATGCTCTTAGCAATGGCTCTGCAGGCAAGACCTCTGCTTTGAGGTGGTAGCTAACCACTGTGGAAATTCACAGCTGCCACTTAATAGCTGAAAGAAGAGTTCAGTGGAAGGTAGTTTTCCAAACACTGATCCATTAGAGAGATCTTGCTGAATGACAGAAACACTACACCAACTAGCCACAAAACAAGTTGGAGCTAGCTGCCACTAACACCAAAAAAGTCTCTTTTTGAGGGAAAACAGCCTGTATCCATCTACAGACAACCACAGCCTTAAAATGAAACCTTCACAGTAACTTGTGACAAAAAAATACCCTTTTCTACCATGATTCAGGGGAGTTCCTACACAGCCAAAAAATGAGAGGCTAAAAGTAATCACTAATAAAAACCAGCAGGGAAATCCCATGATCATTGACTGAACCAGTTCTTCAGCAGCAGAGCGGGACAGCACTTCTTCCCTGGAAGTCAATGCCATGCCTTGGAGTGCCATCACAACAACCTCCTTATTTTACCTCTGCCAGGTAGGTTTTGACAGTCCCCAGCTCCTATTGCCCCAAAGGGTCACTCCAAAGTCCTTCACACTGAGTCCTTCCTTGCTGTGAAGTGAAGCTGTCAAATGCTTGGTCCAATGGGAGTGGCCCGAGTTCTGCTGGTGCCAAACTCGCCCACAGCCTGCACCAAAAGCTGCCTTGACCCTCCATCCTCCCCTTTATGTTCCACCACCAAAGATGAAGCTGCCTAGTTCCGGGCCAGGGCCACTAATCCTTTTCTCAAACAACCTGGACAATCTAAAAGTATTATTAAAAAGCTTTATATCATTTACTGAACATAAAATACCTATCAAAAATCTGTTACCTAGTGACAAAACTAACAATTATCAACGACAGGTACCATTAAGAGTCACAATTACCAACACCCCGAGCCCCCAGTCAGTGAGTTGGCATCTGAGGCGAGTTAGCTGCTGCCTTCAGTGTCGTTGGAGAGGCTTTCAGCCAGGTCCCCGAGTCCAGCTTTGTTCAGCGCCGTGATCAGGTTCTCAGGGATGGCGTGTGCGCCCTCCTGATCCTGCCAGGCCACCAGCAGCTGCTTTGCTCTCATCTTCACATCCTCACTGTCCAGCTCAATCTGCCGGATATCAGATTCTTTCATCTCCAAGTAGGGGGCCAAGGCCTTCCACTGCTCCCCGAGCCTGTTCGCAAAGGACTCGATCTGCTCGCCTGTCATGACTTTGTCCCGTTGCACCTCTGGACCTGGGGAAAACAGAGAAGGAATCAGTGAGACACAGGGAACATCTCCAGACACTGCAAATGAATCTTCCCTGATCTGCCCCATTTTAAATTGTCTGTTTATCTGCTGACAGACTGACTTACACCTTTCCTGTAGCTCTTCAAACCTACTCGAGCTCCGAGAACAAATTTTTACTGGTGTATTACCTGGGTTTCAAAGATGAATGTCCCTTAATGCCCATAATAAAGAAAACTTTGCTTTTTATATTACCTCCTATTTTATTGAGAAAGAAGTGCTAAAATCTTAAATAAATCAGAACTGCCTCCTCCAAATGAAAACAAGGATTTTGACAGGCAGACTACAGTTTTCAACACAAGTCAATTGTAACATTAAAATACAGAGTTATCTCTAATATTTAGCTGTCTTTTACAATTTTTTAATCACCTTACTCAAAGTCAACCCAGGTAAAAAAAACCCAACAAACCCAGTTTCACTCCCTTTTCTCACGTTCCTATTGGCAATAGGACTGTGACAGTAAATTTCATGTGTAGTCAGTATTTTAAAGAATTTTCTGTCATTCTGGCATTGACATAAGAATCATGGAATACTATGCTCTGCTGAGAGGCCAAATGCTGTAGTGACTGCACAGATAGCTTTGCACATTCATAGCTCATCATGGTCTACAATCTGTGGCTTACCACCCATGTTTATTTCACAATTTTAAAGAAAGAAACACCAAACATTGAATTATGTAGAGAAATTAATCATATTCTTAATTTTTAATAAAATATCTCATACTTGTGCCACCTGAAGAGAGAGCTGGCATGGAGTGGAAGTTTCAACTCTCTCCAGTGCTTATCAGTCACACATTTATCTGAATTAAAGCCACATCGAGGGGAAAGGGTAAAAGATCCCAAACAACAAAACAGCAAAAGCACTCAGATCACTTCCCTTACGTCTAAGCACAGCAGACCACAGCTCTGCCATTGCTGCTTTACGACAAAATTTAAAGAAAGAGATAAATCCCACACAGTGACACCACAAAGGCTGTGTGAATTAGCATTAAGCTGAAGAGGAAAGAACTCCTCTACTATTGGTAAGGAGATGGAGGAAAAGGTCAAATGCTGGATGGAAAAGGGAAACATGAGAGAGATTCACAGAGGCTCAGAGGTGGCTTTCCACTAACAGAAAAAAGCTTTCAACAAAGCTGCCAGAGGTACCCAGTGTTTGGCTTCCACGCCCTGCATATCCCATTCGCTCATGCTGGATCCAGGAGCTGGCACACAAGAGTTACAACACCCAAGGGAGAAGGTGCTGTGAAATGAAGGCATGAGTCAGGATGGAAGAGGGCAGATTCACAGACAAAGGAGATGGGGAAGGCCACATGGGAGCAGGACATGCCAGGATTAAAGGCAAGAGACGAACAGGAGTGGACTGTGGAGAAAAATGAGTGACAGGATGTTGCTCAGGAAGGTTGCTCTTCTCACAGAGAAGAATACCTTTTGCCTTTAAGGTATTTTAAATGAAGAAGTAAAGATCTCTGGGTTTGAATACATCCATTTTTGAAAGTCCCACAACTACCACCCCAGGAGGGGCTAGGAGAAGGTGCTTACCCCAGTGATGAAAGGGCAGAGAGAACAGGAAAATGGGTGAGGAGCACTCATGAAGGTTTTTACACAGCTGCCATTTCAGCCCTGAACACCCAGTGACATTGGCAACATACACCACACATCAGAAGAGGTGAAAGAGGCTCCCAGTGAAAGTGCTCGTCCAACAGGTTGGATGCTTTCGGCATTGCAGGCCAGGAGACTGGGAGATTGCTGTTGGTGCCTCATGTCCCGGTGCATGGCTGCACTTTTGGTACAAACTCACTGGGGTAAGCAGGACTGATGGCCCTCAGTAGAAACTACGTTAAAACACAGATTCTGCAATACACATCAAGAAAAAAACTGAAAAGACTGAGAACATGCAAATCTTACTTTCATTGTTTTCCTTTAATAAAGCATCATTATCTTCCTCATCTTCATCTTCACCTGTTTTTATTTCTTCAGAAGGAGGCTACAATGAAAGAACTAAACATCACTGGATGAATTTTGTGCTCAAAGAGAAATTCTACAGCTCTGTGCTTGTCTCTGGGATGTGTGTGAGAATGGAAAGTCTGACATGATCCCACATGAGAATTAAAAATCCCCCACAGTCTCCTAAACACCAGTTACAAGTTCTAATAAAACATACTACTAACTAAAAAACCTAATAAAAGCATCCAGTGCTTTCACAGGATTCTTCCTTTCCTTAGTAACTACTAAGCATTCCCTAGTGAACTTTATTACTTGCTTAAAAAAAAAAAACAAAACAGCTAACCAACTTTGAGATCACTAATGATGAACACTTTTTAAAAAAATCATTATTATTGTTATTCACTAATTTTATTCCTCACTTGGAAATTCCCCCAAGTTTCTGTACTTTCAAACTTCTGGAAGATGGCAAACAAATACATAAACAAACTTTTCACTTCCTCATTTAGTTACTGATCAGTCAAAACATTTCCTCTTTTTCTACACTTCAGCCACAGGCCTTATGTACGTATTTGTTTCTTGCCATAACATACAGCACAGGACAATAGTACCATCAGCAATATTGCATACAGCCATACCTTAATATATTCAACAAATTAAAATACATTTGCCCTCCCGATATTTTTTCTAAACTTGCTATTAGCAAACAGTTAACTCTGATGGCTGGACAAATGGAACAGCCATATATTAAAATCCAACCTTTACACCTCAGCAGCTTGACATTACACACAAGGAAGGTCTTAGTAGAGAAGCAGGGGTTTTTATCTGCAAGACATTGCTGGGTTGTGCGCTAACTCAAAGGTGTAGAAAGTGCCCCTTCCCCACTGTCAGCCTCTCTTATCACTGTGTAAAAAGTGATCTGAAAGGCCCCTCCCTGGACTCAAATTTGTACTGTTGACCAAGCAAAGGGTTAATGCCTTAAATTTACATCTCCATAAGGTTTATTCTTATTTTGCATATTTTAGAAGTCAGGGAGCTGATAGAAGAGCTCTGGCAAACCTTGTTGCAAAGCTCTGGTAGCAATTAGCACTGCACCTTCAGCTGCACATGCTGCCCCTTTTCCTGCCACCCCAGTATATTCATGAGCCATAATTCTGGCTTATACCTTCCATTAAAGTGGTCTGCACTGAAACATGGAACCCAAGTATCTGGGTTCATATATATACATATATATGTGTAAATACACACATACACACATATATACATATATATACATATACACACACTCCTGCCTACCAACAGGATTGCCACAGCTGGCTTTTTTCACAGACTACAAGGCAGAGCTCAACAGTTACTAGGTTAATGTTACTCAATTTAGTGTTACTGGCATCTTCAGAGGTTAGACTAATTTATTTGAAATTTTTACTTTACTTGATTTTATACAGTGTACAAACTTCTTTCCTGTTTTTTTTTTTCTTGCCCCCTCATGTACCAAATGGACTGCAGAGAGACAAGCAGAAAGTGAAAGAATTCAGCATTTATTATTATAGGATAATATTACTTACAGGCAGCTCCTTGGCTAATTTTATTACCATGTTTTCTAGATATTCAGGTAAACTCTTGAACTGTTGGTTTGTTGGCTGAAAGAAGTGGGGACTTCTGCGTGCCAGAAGTCTCAGTGCTCTCCAGCCATAGTTAGAATTGTTCACAGCCCTACAATAAAACACAAGTTTGATTAGTAAAGTCTGGCATCTGTAAAAGCACAGAGAAAGTTTTGAGACATTTAGTAGTTTAATTCTGCCCAAATTGAAACAATTTCTGTACATTTCTGGAGTCCTACACAGATACTAGTAATGCTGAGAACAGTCTGGTTTTTTTAACAATCCAAACATGAAAGAGAATAAAATCAAGTGAAACACAACAGAGATGGGCATACTTATACTTATTTTCAACCATGTTTTCAGGGTCTGCTTGTTCAATAGCTTCTTCGAAAAATTCCTCCAAGGTCGGCATATATTCCCTAAAAAAATCAAATAAGGAGCTTAATATGCTTCACAAACTTCTCTAAAATAGAGAGATTTGGTCCCTTCATACACATCTCAAGCTCATCCACTGAAGAGAAAAAATCAAACCCAAAACCAACCCACTCAAATGTAACAATTTTAAATAAGCAAAGAATCTGTTTGGTACAAGCTGCTATAAAATTATTTGCTGCATAACTACTGGAGCATGCCAGCAGTTGCTCACACTGTGTGTTACATAAATTTAAACCTCCTGCCATGCCAAGAGGTGACATCAACATCTGTCAACAGCTTTTGCACAGCTCACAAGTGCTCAGGAGTCTAGAATGGTTGTGAGTTTTGTGCCATTTGACAGGATCAGTTAAACATGGCTGTCCCCCCACACCCAACTCAGTTCCATCTGCCCTCAGAACTGCTTGTGGTTGGTTCTGACAGGTACTCAAAGCAGCACAAAAGGAACCCTGACCTAAAAACAGAACAGAAATGATACTTCACACCATCAGGACAGTTTGCTGCTGAGAAGACTCTAACAAAGAAATACAGAGCATTGCATAAGAGCTGTAGGTTACTGAGAGCCAAATTCTCAGCACAAAGCAAGCTCGTAATGATGTGTATTTCTCCTACCTAATGCTGACAGAGACACACACCTGCTTCTGCAAGGTAGTCTAGCAGTGGGCTGGAGCAGGGGGTGAAGCACACTGGTCTGTAAATTCACCTCAATTTGTTTTTGAAAAATGCTTTTTGCCCAGGGCAGCAGTGCCCTGTACATGTTTAAGGATAGCACTAGCACTGACTACTGGAACCAAAGTCATCACCTTGAAAACCCATCTGAGTCCTGCTGTATTATCCCCAGAACAAAAACAACTAAAAAGAGGATAGCTAAGGAAATATTGCCCCATCGAAATTGAGAGGTGAGGAACAAAAGCAAAAAGCTACAGTCACATGGCCACATACAATCACAAAGTCTATAATAAAAACTTGGAACTGAATCCAAATCCCATGGGATCTATTTCCTGTTTACCATGGCATCCATTTTCTTCATTTACCTCCATTTGTTTAGGGCTTTATTAATTTGTTTATTTTTATTTAAAGACATTGCAGGACAATACAATCACACACAGGGAATCAAAAGCTTTGGTCCCAAACACAACACCTTCAGCCCTTGGCCTAGTAAAGGCAAATATCCTGTCAGAGGACTTCCTGTATATCCCAGACTCACAAGAAAGGAGAGCACTTCCTGTGCAAAGCTCTAAACCTCTGGAAAAGCAATTCCCCCATCAAGATATCTGCACAGCTAGCACCTCTCCCCAAGAAACCAGACCTTACAGCCACTACTAGCAGAGTTCTCCTCGGGAACTGTCCCATTCCTTCTCCAATTTTTTTACTCTGTATCATGTCTGCACAGATAAAGGGATTTTTGGTATCCGTAACAAACAAAGTTGTGCAGCAGAATACATTTTAAGTATTTCCTACAATTGTGCAAGCAGAAGGGACAACCAATAATTGCATTTTTCTGGATCTGTCCCACAAGTAGATCTGGTATGGTCTGGAACAATGCCTTCTAGCCAATCTCTTATCTAGCACTGTTCAAAGCACAGGCCTGCTTGAAAATCATAGCCAAGTAGCATGCTAACTTCATCAGAGCCAGACTTGGCAATCTTCCTTCATTATATAAGGTAATTAATTATACAATCATGCTCAACAAAATGGGAGTTTTCATCTGTTTTTCAGCTTAGCTTTTACTTTACTAAGCAATGAAAATTACTGACATCATAAACACTAGAAGAAGTGAGGAAAACTGAGATTTCAAGGCAAAGACTCATACAACAAACTTCTCTCAAGACACAGTGAAATGCACACCTCGTAAGATCATCTTGTATATTTTCCTTACGCCAGTTTTGTAACTCTCTAATTAGAGTGCTAATTAGCTTTAGACAATGACACACACATTTTTTACCTACCTACTCTCAGATTTACAGGCTTCCATGTTATCAGGACATAAATTCCAAAGGCGGGTCAGTTCCTCACTGAAAAGAAAAGCACACATAGTTTATGTTCATCATTCTATCACTCCACGCTTATGGACTGTTTTAAAGGGGTCTATAAAAGATGGTTATAAGGAAAAAAAGCCTATTGCAAGTTTTAAAAGAATGATATATCCTTTGCCTTTGCTTTCTTGGCAGTTCCAAAGTAAGGAAGTTTGAAAACTATCGTATAGAAAAATCAGTGGGGGAAAAAACCCCAAACAGAAACCCACCCCAAACCAACTAACTAACCCAAACTCAGAAACCCTGTAAAGGAAAAAGAATCCAACATACTTCCCCATAAGGATTTTTTTGCTTGATCCTTTTCCTAAGAAGTCCTCTGGAGCTGGCCTCTTTCTCACAGGCCTCATTGGCTTCGAATCAGGAGGTCTAAAGAAAAAAAAAGGATGCGCTTGATTACCAAATCAGTAATATCTCAAGGAAAAAAAAAAGCAATTTCACCTTCACCTTTCACCTTGAGATGGTACCAAGTTAAATCATAATGAAAAGATTGAAGGACAGTGAGTGTAGAAGTGGAAGGAGGCAGTGGGGAAGAAGAGAGAAAAGGCAAAGTAAAGATAAGGCACGGATTCCACCAGACTAGTTCACTCAAAAATGTAAAGGTCTACCAGAGTCCCGATAAAGAGAAGGAAACAAATCACATTTGTGCCAGCAGCACATATAAGTATGATCTACCCTGCTGCTGGGATCATCTGCTCTATGATTGCAAGGTCTCTTTCCCCAGCTGCACCTGATTTCATGGGATCAGAAAATGGAGATCCCAGGGCTTTGAGGTTAGGGCAAGACCTACCCAAGCTGAAACTCTGGATGAGATCTAAAGGAGACAGAACATTTACAAAAGTCAAATTTCATAATTTTACTTCCCCACAATCCCCCTGCAACAGTAATTTCTCTCTTCTAACAGCCACCCTCCTTTTCTGCAAGCACCTTAAGTCGTGAAGAGGTGGCTGCACCTCATCTCTCCAATAAAAGGAAATCTCCAAAGAGATAACGACCCAGATGCTTCTTACCACAAAGAGGCTACAGTCTGTGTGTACAGTGATGGGTGGAAGACAAGCATTTGGTCATCCCCTCAAGATAGTCAAGTAGACACATGGAGTCAAAGTTCAAGTTTTGTCACTAGTTCGTAAATTACAAAGAAAACTTTCAGTGGTGAAAGCCACCTAACTGTCATTCCCCTTAAGGTAAGTGATCAAGTGGCAAACTAACAAATAAATTGTGTAAGAGAACTGTTACACAAACTCCAAGTATGCTGCCCTGCCAAAGCCATAAAGCCAAAAGCTTCATTAGTGGCAATCCAAAGGGGCATATGGGAAAGTCAGGCACTAACCTCTTCAACCTAGGGTCTGCTGAAAGCAGGAGGGGACACAGCCTGCTCCAGTCTTCTTGTCAGTACAACAAAATGTTGCCCTGAGACAATGAGGAATGCTCTCCTGAGAGCCCACACACCCATAAAATGTCTCTTCCCTGATACACTGCAAGCCTTATGAATTTTGCCAGAAATCTAAGAGCCTTCTGCACTTGCTGAAGGCAACTGTACAGATCTCCAAGCGAATGAAGAACCATGTGAACGGTTAATGCTCATGTGCCATGGGTACCATATTCTGAAGTGGAACCACCATTTCAAACAAGAAAGCTTCTGTTTCATACATAACACAGTTACCTTTCTTTCACAAAGCTTGGGCAGCCCTCATTTTTCCATGAGTTCCAGTTTTCTTCAGTATTTAAAATATGCTGGAGAAACACAGAAAGTATTCCACATTATTAGGGTCATAATCACTTTCAGAGTTGACCTCAAATACTTAAACTGAGCTATTAAAATTAAGGGGAAAACTTTGCTCTAGGTTGTGTATTTCAGTCACTATCTTAAAGATCATCAGTATAATCTTAAACAATTGCTTTAATTTATTCAAAAATAGTGTATCTCCTCTCTTCAAAAACTGTGGGAAAGGCTTTATTTCCCCTGGTCTAGACAAGAAAATAGATGTAGTCTAAGTAAAGGAAAAAAGGAAAGCAAGAAGACAACTTTTTGGGTTTTTATTAATTTCACTTGTATTTTATTTCTATGTCCTTGGGCACAGAACTCCTATCTGCAAAAATTTTCAAATTTTTTTTGCTTTCCAATAACTCATCTCTCCTGTACACATAGGCACATACACATAGGCATATTTCTGTTTCTGCCCCAGAGACAGAACAAAAGAGTATTAATGAAAACATAGGATAAAATATGACTAAAATAAAAAGACATTATTAGACCTTTTTTATGTGGATGAGGTAAAAGTTCTCTCAGATATAACAGCTGTGTTCCAAAAGCTAGTTTAAGCTGAAACTGCTTTTTTATGTGCTATATTGACTTTGTTCAGGCAGGCATCAAAGTACTTACCTCTACCATTTTTGAGAATCTTTCCCCATCTGGAGGATTTTCTGAAAGAAGCTAAGAATGTGAGAAAAGCAAGTGAACTTTTTGCATTTTACCTGTAGCAGAACATGTAGAAAAAAATCCCAGAGAAAATGGTGGTTACTGCTTCAAAGGTGGTTGATACAATATTACATGCTTAATATTCTTCCATGTGATTTTTATGAAACTAGACACTGTACTAACCTGGTAAACTGCTTTTGTAGTATCTTCGATCCAAAGAGACTGTTCATCTGTCAGAACATAATTTGAACTGGAATTGAAAAACAAAACGACACATCAAAAAGTGTGCTGAGGACACGTAATTTACACTACATACCTTCTGAGGGGTGTTAGAGGGGATCTGAGGAAAAGTATTTTCAATGTGATCAGCTCTGGTCCCAGGGACTGACCATATATTCGTTTGTGGAATTAATTAGATGTGCCTGGGGACTATACTTTCAAGGTTTAGATTCATCCAATACAAAGCCCATTTGTGTGATTCAAGATCACACCTTGATGTTGGACCCAAAACACAGCAAATGGGCACAATGAAAAGATTTACCTCAAAAACACTCACCAGGTGTTATACTACACCATTTGTATCTCATGCCATCCTTAACCACTGATAAATGAATGTTTTTAATGAACATTTTAATGAACTGACATTGAAATGACTGTCACCTCAACAGGACTGAATTGCAATTCAGAAGACCTAAATTCCATTCCTTCTCTGCCACTAGACTGCCTTGATAAGTAATCTACAGAATTAGGATAATGATCCCAATCTAGTTTACAAAGCTCTTTGAGAGCTGTTTACAAAAAGCAATATATTGCAGGTGAGAGACAGCTGCCTCGTTAAGGATGTTAATTATTATGTGTACATATGGCCCAGGGCACAGGAAATGAACAGAGAGATGGGATTTTCTTCAGCATAACGTTAGAGACTAGGAGCAGATGGGGTTTGGTTCTATCCCATTAATTTATAAAAGCAACAATCACCATTGTTATTTCTTGCCATTTTAGACAGAGTTCTGTAGCACACTAGGAAAAAACAAATCAGCAACCAGTGCCACATTGCAGAGTCAGTACAGATTCAAAATGATGCCACACACAAGTACCTTGCACTGGTCTAACAACTTGGTGTTGCCAAGAGAGTCTCTTCCCTTCTCATGGCTGGCACTAACTGTAAGCAAGTTTTAATGGCCTCTACCTCTCTGAGACCCCACAACTCACCAGCCTGGCAGAAAACTAACCCTGCAAAGATGAGCAGATTGGGTTTTTGCTAGTATAGTAAACTGTACAAGTTTGGGTAAGTCCAATGAACACTAGAGCAGGGGATGGCAAGGAATCAGACAGAGAGGAACAGAGAAATGAATGAGACCTCTGCTTTCCTGCTGTAAAATAACTTCAGCCACACCCTGTATTTGCCAATCCAAGGCTCCAAGTTCCACAAAAACCTCCAAATAAGTAGACAAACTATTTTAGAATATATTGGTTTAATCCAAGTTCCTAGCCCCCCATCCCCAAAACACAAAATATTTTCAAATTACCTTTTAAATTTGACTTGTCCCTTTAGATACTGAAATAGTATTAGGTACTGCAACAAGATGTGACGGCGGAAGTTACTGTCACTCAGCTGTAAATCCATCAGCTAAACAATAACAAAAAAGCAACAGATTGATTATTTACTCTCTTTTAACTTATCTTTGTAAAGGCAACATTACAAATGAAATCTAAGAAAAAAGTGGCAGCTTTACTGAAGAATCTTATTCCTGAAATAGAAGCCCCTGAGTCATTAATTAACAGAGGGAGTCCACAAAGAATAACATAGAAAAAAAAGAGTAAAATAGAGAAAAAGAGTAAAATAAATCTATCTAAATAAAGTGATTAAACATTGTAATGGGATACCCAGAGAAACTGTGGAATCTTGGAGTAGACATTCATCGCCCATTCAAAGACACAGAGACATTCAAAACCCAACTTGACATAGTGCTGATTAACTGCTCCAGCTGACAGCTTTGAGCAGGGAGGCTGAATGAGACACTGGTTCCTTCCAAACTCAAGTAGCCTGGGATTCTGAGAAGGGAAATCACATACCTTTTCACTAGTTAGGAACTTCGCAAAATATACATGTTCTCCTCCTGTTTTCAGTTCTTCCAACTTTTTTCGTGAAGCCTGAGTGTCATCCAATTTGTAACTTTTGAAAACAGCCAGAACTTCTTCGGAGTACTATAAAATGGAGTTATTTACCACATTAAACCAATAAAAAACCTTTATTAGTTAGAGAACTACACTAGACTTAAAGCCAAGCAATTAAAATAATTTGTAAACTTGCAATCAGTCCATCAAAACAACCCATTTGTTACCAATGTGTAGGACCTCTCTGAACACCACAAATGAAGTGAAAGTGTTATCACATCAGAATATCTAATCACATGGAATATTTAAAATATGCAAAGAAAAACAACGTTTTGGGTTCTGAACAGTGCGCAATTCCTTTGCTGTTTAGACATCATGAAGAAAAAAGGTTCTCATGATGACAGTGCTACATTAAAAAATTTCATCTGAAAGACTTAAGCCTGGCCTTGATCAGTTTCTGAACCGCACCTGTGGTGTTTTTTTTTCGGGGGGGTGGGTTTGACCCCATTAGTAGACCTCATTAATTAGATTTATATTAGGATGTCTGAGCAGATGTCACCTCTTATTAACAGAACACAGAGATTAAAGACATAGGCTACTTTGAATTAAATAAATACTGAGTGACAAACTGTGAAGAAGAGGTAGCTTAGCAATAAATCATCCTCAATACTCATACTAAGCAAAACCGAAACAGCTGGCTGAAGGGAACATTCAAATCATTGCTTCTATAAAGAGATTTGCCTCATTAGAAACTAATAATATTTAGGATCGCACTGGGATCAATATGACTACTCAAAAATAAGAACTAGGACTAGGTAGAGCTATTTATCTTATCGGGGTTAAAAGAAACCAAACTAACCCACAAGTTCTGCTTTTCACAGCTAATAAGCCACAAAAAAGGTATTTCTGGCATTATTTTAACATATGAAGTACTTCTGATATTGACTTACACAAGCCATATCAGGGGATTTACCATACATCTTAACACACTGTTTACTGCCAAAGGCTCACTTTAGAAAACAGCAAAATGCATTTCTTCACGCACTCTGATCTTCCAGTGGCGTGAGCCTTTGAACGGTTCCATGCTTATGCAGTCACTGCTACTTGTGTAAACAATGACTTTTACTTAGGCTGAATGGCTAAAAGCATGAACTCAGATTACCTTAAGAAAAGTTTTCCATGACACCTTCTCATAGCACTGCACAGGATTTCTAAAATAATCTTGAAGCGACCAGAATTTTCTATACAGGTTATAATCTATTGGAATGGAACTGTAGAAAAAATAATACAAAAAACCATACTGAAAGCGATATATTAAATTCAAATCCACTCAGGAATGTACAACCCCAGAAAATATCATTCATTTTGGAAGTAAATTAATAAGTCAGTAGTGAACCCCCCCAGAGAAATCTGTAACTCAGAATTTGTCCTTGTAAGAGTTTTCCATTCAGTCTATTGTTACTTTCTCTCCACAAAAGCAAAAATAGTACTTAAAATGGATCTTAGGAATTTTTCACTATGTGGGGAATGAAGAGGAACACAGCTTTTTCTCCTAAAGCTTATACTCAAAATCCCTGAATACATCTTATCACAACAAGTTCTGTCAAGGGAATTTGGAAAACTGTCAAAACCATAGTAGTTCTCAGCCAGGGTATGCAACCTTTTCAAATCCGTACATTTCTGTCTTCCAGGCACTTAAAACAATTTAGACACTGCCAGGAGTCTTCACTTATTAGATACATCTGATCTTGAGAGGGCAAGAAATTAGGAGAATTTGGACTCCAACATTTAAGTATATTTCCCAAACAGCTTTTTTTCTTTTACTTTATAAAGCTTTGCTTCAACTTTTAAAATTTCTGTAAGCTCACCAACTTGTTGGTGCTTCATCATCTCCCATTTCACCTTCTTCTACATCCATTCCTTCTTCCCGCTCCTCGGTATGCTAAATAGGAAAAAATTATTTAAAATTTATACAAATGCCAGTGCAGTTTGCATAGAGTTCTCACAGTGTTTTTACTATAAGCATTCAATTACATGTTAGATCAGAAAGCTTAAGCTGGTAACCCAAAAGATCTCTGAAGTATTATTACCATAAAATGTGCAACAAATTCCTGTCTTAATGCAATGGCAGCATCGCTTCTCCTGAAAAAGAGCTGGAGACAGCTCTGTCCTCTGCACACTGTGGGGAAAACTTAGCACAGTAAGTGACAGTGCTCATTCCTCACAATCAAACCAACCTTTTTCCCCTCAGAGTGCACAGTTTAATATTCCAGGTAACAGGCCTATTCCCAAAACAACAGCTTGGTCTGGCAGAGGGACAACCAGATGGTGAACCTACAGCCCCAAACACTAAGCATAGCAGCATATTTTTGTGCAAACAACCTTACATGTTTACTGCAGAATCAGTGAAAAATTATATAGGAATTTTCACCTTCTGTCCCAGAGTGCTTTCATGCTCATTGGTATTGAAAACAGTGACATTTTCCAGGTTAAACTGACTCTGGAGGTTAAGCCCTGTGAAAAACAAAGGGTAAGTCTTAGAAGCTGTGAAGTTCCCAAGTCTGTTCATTCAGTTAGCTGTTTATGAAATGCTGATGCTCAATTCTCAGAAACAGTATTCAAAACCTATATTTGAAATGAAAGCAAATAAAAGTCACTCACATCAAGGACAGACACAAAAACTAGGATACAAGTGCAAAATGACTTTGCCCAACTGGATTGGTCTGCAACCATTTTAAGTTTAAAAGGTTCAGCGTATTTAGTCTTGATGTTAAGTGTCATGAAATGCAAAAAATCTCACCTGACTTTTCTGAAAGTGGAAATAACCTAGCCAAGAACAGCTGAATTCTTCCACAAAAGACTGTGTTTTGTGACTTAGATAATCTTCTTAAGAGGTCTAGATATCATAAAAAGTAAAGAATATTAGTATTTATCCCTCTTTTCATTTCTCATGTTAGACAATTCAATACTTGCTAACTACATGACCTACAGAGCTGATGAAAGGAAGCTCATATTTGTAAATATAAATGCTCCTGACTCCCTCTGATCAGACAAACTTCTTCCAAATGCATTCTGCCAATTCTCCTAACACCGTCAACACCAATAAAAAATACGTTTAAATGAATCCAACTCAAATACAGTCTCTGATATGAGCCTTGTCATTGCTGAGGAATGATATTCTTCTGTAATGATCTCCACTGATGAAGAGAGTGCCCTGAGGTCAGAATGACTTTTACATTAATAAGCAAGACTCACAAATACATATCTGAGTGATGCACCTTTTAACTTTATTACTTATTGAAAACATCTGAATTTAAATTGAATTATTAAAGTCACTTTCATTCGCTGAGACAGCAAGTTCTTTAATTCTGCTCCCCCCTCCCCGAAAAACTACCACTCACCATTGCACATGCGTAGCAAGTAATTCTTCCCTGCAGAGTAAAATGTGTTCTGAAACAGAGTAAAGGTATTTAGAACACTAAGAGATCAAAAAATCCACCTTCTTGAGTGGATTTAATCCAATCACAAGATATGAGTAAGTATGAGTCACTCCTACAAATAATTCTTAATTTGAGTCTTCCCTTACAAAACAGGCAAGTTTCATGAAAAGGCAATATAAAATGAGCAATCCCACAAATTTCAAGAAAGCATAAAACACATTTAAATTCAGCCTTCAAAAAAAACCTCCATGTGTTACAATGAACTGTAAGAACAGCAACCACTTTCTTTTTTTGGAACACACTAATTTTTACAGTCATTTCCTTTATTATTCCATGTATGATTACACAAATAAGCAAAGAGCACCCACAAAAGATTTACAGCGTTCACAATACTGGTGATTTGAAAGCAGGAGAAATAAACTGGCAGCTACTTGAATTAATGATAAAGAACAATTTATGAATATATCAAGAGCCACAACATTATCTGAAACAGAACAGCTTGAGTTAATGCCTATGTGAGGAAGTTTTGGTTAGAAAATCCAGGTTAGGAAAACACTGAGAAAGTAGAACGCTTTTCATGTGCTACCTTTAGAGTTCCTGACACTTCTGTGTCAGCAACAAAGGCAGTTAAATTCTGTTCATAAAAATGGTTCATGTAGACAAAAGCTTTGGCAAAACTAGATAACATTTTGCAAAAATACCCACTGACTTCCACGTAGCAACATTTTTCTCCACAAAAGTGAAAATTTTGTCACACTGATCCAAAGGGAGGCAATCCAGAACATCTCCCAAAAGCACGAAAGGAGTTGATGCAGTGCAGATACCTAAAAGGAACAGGGAACCTTTTATTCAATAAATCTAAACTGAAATGCAAAAAATAAAGATGCACTGCACTTGAGGCACATTTTATTCATTTTAAAAAAAAAAGTTTTTCTGAGTTCCTACAAATCCTAACAGAAAGCTTGGGCTAAAGTATGAACTTTAATTAAAGCTACTTCTACACATACTCAAATGAGATTTGCAAAAGCTTTGCATTAACATAAAACAAACACTAAAAAAATCACTGTTATAATGACCTCGAAGTCTGAAACAATGTCACACCTTCTTGATGAATAATGTGAACAATAAACAATGTGAACAAATAAACAAAAGGAAGACCTCAAAAGCCACTTCAGAAGAGAACAGCGTGCTGATTTCTGACACAAAAAACAGTTACAGAAACAAATACAAGTATCTAAAAAACAGCCATGTACTGATATGTGATGAGCACAGATATCCAGGAGATATTATTTCTGGCTCTGCCAAGTCATTTTACATCTCTGCCTCAGTGGTCTCATCTCTGAAATTATGCTGGGAAACTTCTAATAATTTTAGAGTGCCAGACAAAGGTAGAAAACGCTAATCATGCTGCAATCAAACCTACTCATCTTTCTTTATTAAAAAGAAAAAAAGGATTCTAACACAAATGTCACATATTTAACCAAATTTAGTTATTACAGATGTAATTTTTCTTATGAAACAAAACCAAACTTACTAACCACTAGCATAAGAGCCATATATCACCAAAGGTAACCGCTGTAGATGAAATCAAGATTCTAAAATTTCCCATAATGGTCCCTAAAACTGCCAATAGATTTGAAAGAGAGATGCTCACCTTCTGTGACTCCATTAATAGCAAGAGAAATAATTGCCAGGACATTTTCACATGGAGCTTTGTTAATCTAAACAAAGAAAAAAGTGTTTAAATTCTCTGGTCTGACTTAAATGTAACTAACTTGTTTCCAAGTAGGCAAATTTAAAACAAATATTGACATTCAACTTTCCAAAACAACCTATTAAATTTGACCTGTCAGTTAACTATAGTAAGTTTTTATTGAGTGTGAAACCTTTCCTGACTACTTCCAGTCATTAAAGACCCAAATGTGCAGAGAGCCATTCATCTCTGAAAATTAATATCCCCCATTCAGACTTCATTCAAGTGTTATTTGATCATACATTATTTGTCTCTTTTCATCATTCTTTTCAGCTGACAAGGCAGCTTTGTTACATATAAGCAACAAATCACAAAATGGTTTCAATCTGAAGAGGCCATAAAGATCTAGTTCCACACCCCTGCCTTCCACCAGGGACACCTTCCACCTAGACCAGGTTGCTCAGAGCCCCATCCAACCTAACTTTGAACCCTTCCAGGGTTGGGGCACCCACAATTTCTCTGGGAAACTTGTTCCAGTGCCTCACCATCCTCACAGTGAAGAATTTCTTCCTGATATCTAATCTAAACCCACCCTTGCCTCCCACTCTTAAAATAACAGTTACAGAACAATGCATATTTATGAATTATAGCTTTAACATGCAGCAGACTTTCATAAGGATTACGAAGAAATGCTGGAAAAGGCTAAGTCTCAACTCTGACTATAGTGTGATGTCTGTAAAATGCAGAAGTCTACCAGTCTCTTTGATATTTGGTAAATCTGTATTTAATCTTAATTACCTAACTATTACATAGTTCCTGTTTTTAGTAAAAAGTGTTTTCTTACACTAAACTAAGTTGCTGTTGCGTTAATATATTAGCCTGCAAATAGAAATTTGAGGTTCAACAAGATATAAGCTGCAGCGGTTTAAAGTACTTACTATTTCTTCTTCTACAACAACTCTAAAAGCTTGATCCAGGGTACACTTCTTTTCATTTTCACTGCAAATGCAAACATTCCACTTTAGTTAGTAACAACCATTAGAGACCAGATGACTGAAAGTTATCTGAAGAGGCACTTTTTAAAAATCAAGTGGCCTTTACTTACCTCCCAGGAACCTGGTTAAATGCATTCAGCAACGGCTTGATGCTTTTGCTAATCAGAGCCTCTCTGGTGGATGTCTACCAAAATGCAAAGAAAGAAAAGCTACAACACCAGTACAAAACCAAAACGACCTCCTCCTTCCTTTGACAGCAGACAGAAATACTTCGGAATCCTTCTGCCACACACCATGTGTCAGTCTACAGAAACTTTGTAAGAAGCAGGGGAAATAACAAACACCTAGGAAATTAGACACCTGAGCTAGCAGAGTATCACACCTCCAAAGGTGGGCTAACGGTGTGGTGAAAATAGCATTTCTAAGTGATACACAGAGGAACACACTGTTGTGACCAACGCTGCATCTACCGTTGCCCCACGTGCCACACACACAGGGTTATGGTGGCTTGGGACACAACTCACAGGACACTCTAAAACGGAAGGGACCTACAAGGATCATCGAGTCCAACTCGTGGCCCTGCACGGGCAGCCCCAACAATCAAATCATGTGCCTGAGAGCCTCTCTGCCTTCAAGGGAGTTAAAAGCTCCTCCAAATTTTGTATCACCCACAAACTTGCCTAAGAATCCCTGCAAGTCCTGCGTTTATGAAAATGTTGAAAAGTACGTAACTCCTACTAACAAGACGGTCTAAAAATTACTATTTCCTGTTACAAAATCGATCTAATGGATCGAGGATTTGTGCCTCGACCACTTCTACGCAAATCCCATCCTCTTGTTTGACAGCCTGGGCCGCAAACGATGGGATCCAAAAGCCTGGGTACACACGCAGCCCCCCAGCTCTGGAAAAGGAAAAGCATTCCTCAGCAGAGGCGCTGAGGAGGCAAGTGCAACACGTTCGTACGTTTTGCTGCGGGGGGCACACCACACTTTCATTGTCTTTCACATTAATTTTCGCTAACCTGAAGGCTGATCCTCCCCTTGGCCGAGCCGGCGTGCAGCCCGTCCTCGCTCCCACACCGCCGTGCCTCGGCCGCGCTGAGCGCTCCATAAAGGAGCGCCCGGCCCGCGGGCCCAGAGGCGCCGAGCCACGGCCCTGCCCCGCAGCTTCCCGCCCGCCAGGCCCCCGTCCGAGCGGCAGGGATGGAGGGGAGGATAGAGGGGCAGAGGGAGAGCAAGAGGGAGGGCAAGAGGGAGGCGGGGGAGCCTCACCGTGAAGCGGAGCCGCGCCTCGGGCAGGCTGAAGAGCGGCGGCGACATGTTCCCGGCCGAGCGCTCCGCGGCGCGCGCCGATGACGCCATGGCCCCCGCCCGCCCGGCGGGGAGAGGGTGGAGCGCGGGGCCCATGGCGTTTGGCGGCGGGATCGGCTGGGATCGCCGGGCTGCGGAGCGGCTTCGCCCGGGAAAGCCCTCCGGGACAATCGAGGCCAGCCGTTAACCCGCGACCCCCAGGCCCACCGCTGAGCCGCGCCCCCGAAGGCCACATCCACACGCTTTTTGAGCGCTTCCAGGCATGATGACTCCACCGCTAAACCGCGTCCCCAAAGGCCACATCCACACGCTTTTTGAACGCTTCTAGGGATGGTGACTCCACCGCTTCCCTGGACGGCTTGTTCTAATGCTTGACAGCCCTTTCGGTGAGGCAGTTGTTCCTGGTATCCAGCCTAAACCTCCCCTGGCACACCTTGAGGCCGTTTGCTCTTGTCCTGTCGCTTGTTGCCTGGGAGAAGAGGCCGACCCCCGCCTGGCCGAGCCTCCCTTGAGGTGTTGTAGAGAGCGATGAGGTCTTCCCTTGATGTCCAGGTGTTAGAAGGATAAATCGTTTGTCAGTAGAATTGCCTTGTTAAAGTTAAGGACATGTTTCAATGATCTCAGACACGCGGAGGTTAACAAAGCTTGGGGAGAAGACGTGTCACCCATAGTGGACACAGAAGGATACAGAATTTACAGGCGACTAGAACATTTGGCAGAACTCTCGAGATAAGGATGAAATTAACAAAGCCAACTCAGCAACTGTGCTGAAATCAGCTCGAGCTCTGCAAAAAGTAGTTCTGACAGGGAGATTGCTACCACCGACTCATGGACCATGGACTTAAGAAACCCACAGACTCAAGAGAAGGCCTGACCATACAGACTAATTAGCATGAGAAGTGAGGGAATTATTTTACCAACAGAAGACAGAATACAAAATTAATAAGAGAACTATGTAACTTGTAGCCAGTGAACATTAATGCCTTTGTTTGCTAAAATGTATAAATAGTGAAACATTTTGGTAGTTGGTGTGCCAGCTTTGTGGATTTGCTGCCCAGCACCCCTCTACTGCTCAGGACTGCAAATAAATCAAATACCTCGACTCAGTGTGTGCATAGGCCTCTTGAATATCGAGTGAAAGAATCTATTTTGAACAACAATCTGAGTGTCCTTTTCTCCAGATTAAGAAACCCTCTCTCTCTCTCAGCCTCCTTATCAGGCTTGTGCCCAGACTCCTCATGTTTCACTGTTGCCAGAGAGGAAATGACTCTACAGATGTGGCTGTTGGTTTTTGTTTTTTTTCTGATAAGCAACCCAAACCACCATCTACCACCATTTTCAAAGTATCACTGAAGTAAGAATGATTAGGGACTTTTATATCATCAGCAAAATCACCTCAGCACTGACAGGTTATAGGTTGAACAATATCCTGTGGATGCCTCCTGTGTGACAGAATTGTTTCCTGCAGAAATTACACTTCTCATGATCACAGAATCAGAATCATAGAATTGTTTGGGTTAGAAGGGACCTTGGTGTCTGGTCAAAAGCTCAGGTACTGCCAAACTCTTGTTCATAGGTGGGAAAAAGCTCAAACATCCAATATCATGTTCATATGGGAAGAGGCAAATAATATTAAATTTAAATTTATTTCCATTATTAAATGCAAATGTTTAAAATAACGGATGAAAGGATAAATGGGAGGGTTTTTTTGGTGTGGTGTGGCTGCAGTTAGCTTTTGTACCGGGAGAGGGAAGTGTTTGCCCAGGAAAGGAGGATGCATCGTGAGGGGCAGCTTGACCTGTGCTTGGGTGGCTGGTTCCAGACGCTGCTCCGCTAATGGGGAGGTGGGGCGCCCTGCCAGCCCAGAGTTTGTCACCTCATTTATAATTGAAACCATTGTTTGACACTGCCTAAAAAATGGGGGCTATGCCAGAGCCATGCCAGTTCATTTCAAAGCATGGGGAAAGGGGCTTCCTAACATGGAAAATAGGCTCCACATGGTCTCTGTTTTTGAATGAGTCACCTGCACGTGCTATGAGACTTGCTGAATGTTGTTCATTCCGTCTTGGGAGAAAATTTACTTTTTTTGTCCCCCCCCCCACTGTTTCTCATCTCTTACTTTGATAAATTAAATAATATTATCAGCTGAATAAAGGGCCATTCTGAATGAAGAATTTGAGATTATTCTAGCCCCCATCCCTTGCTGTATGAAAGAGAACCAAAGAAGAGCTCTCTGAATTGTTTATAACAAAAAGTTTTAAACTTTAAAAAGATGGTAGGAAGTGAAAGTAGGAGTGTTCTAAGGAGATACTGTTAAAGGAAATGGAGTCTTTTTTGACTATAAATGTTCCTTAAGCCAAGACTAATGTTTTATATGAACAGAGAGGACTGCCAACACGCTGAAAAAAGCAATACAGTATATTTGTTAATGAGTACAACATGACTGAAGACTTCTTTTTCTTGGGGTAGGAACAAATGAAGAGGAATAACAATGTTACCACTGTGATTTAATAGTGTTTTATAGCCACCTCTTGTTTGATACCACATTTTTCCTTTTTCTGGAATGGTGTTTGTTACTTTCTCAAGAGTCCCACGCAGAGGGGGGATCAACATTGGACTGTTAGTGCTCCTGTTGGGTTGTAGACAAATGAGGCTACAGTGTCTGAAGAAGTTCTCACCCCAGCAGCTGCTGTGCACCCTGGGCAGAGACTGCTGCTTCAACAGCAATGTCAGCAGCGTGTCACTTCTGCTTGCCACGTGGTGTTGTCACTGTGCAAAATCTGACAACATTGCTCAAAGCTATGCTCATAACCTCCTTAACAGAGATGCCAAATTGTGCTCCACCGTGGCAGTCAAAAGACTGCCCTTTGTTTTTGGGGATCAGAAACTCAGTCAGAGGAGTAGTGCTGCGTACCTGTAAATTAAAATGCCACAATTATCCTGGGTATGAAGAGGAGTCAGTGTCCTAAATTAGCTAGCAGTATATTAGAAAAAGCTGTGTCTTCCAGTATG
The DNA here is from genome assembly GCA_013397895.1 of Origma solitaria. Classification (NCBI taxonomy): domain Eukaryota; kingdom Metazoa; phylum Chordata; class Aves; order Passeriformes; family Acanthizidae; genus Origma; species Origma solitaria. The sequence continues at coordinate 936,242 of VZRL01003917.1, read as the reverse complement.
TGCTAGGTGGGTAGCTAGGGGGGGAAAAAGGAGTAAATATTGCTTTCTCCAAAAGTATTGTAAACCAAATAATTTTTCAGCCCAGACTTAAATGCTGTCACCAGCTGAAAGCTCAGAAGGGTGAAAGCCATCAACAGCAACAGTATCTCCGGACATTTCTGTACTCAGAGGTCAGTTGATAGAACAGATGTTCTATCATATTATGTCAAGAGGCTGTGCAGTTGGAATTACAAAAAACTTCACCCAGATGCTGTCTCCTGTTCCAATACCAAGTTGAGTTTGCATTTTAATTTCTGTTACCATTCCTACAGAAGGGCATGTTTGGAGACTCCAAAGCCTCCCATCACTGATGGCATTAAGGCTTAGTGCTTTGTTCTTCTTCATTGCCCACCCTTGTGCTAAAGTGCTTTTCTTCTCAACCTTCTTCCTTCCCCACCAGCTTGCACACCATCCAGTGTAAAAGTACAGGCATGAAAGCTGCATGAATTGCCTTAGTAGCCCAGTTTAAGTAGTTTACCTGTCATTTCCAAGCCAGTCATGGGAAGTTGCACAAGGAAGTTTTATCTTTTAACCATTGATGAATACAAGGTGTCCTACCTTAGGCACTTAATTTTAAGGTGGCATCCTGCCAGCCACTGTAGCTTGTTACTGACTGTGAGATACAATTAATAATGTGTGGACTGATGAAAGAGAAGCCCCTCAGGAAAACTTAAATAACATTTTTATAAAGCAAATAATAGATAATCTTTCTGCATTTTATTAGTGTATTACACTTTTCACCAGAACATATATATAACTTTTATGTTTGTTGAGTCTCATGATGATATTCTGCTGCATTTAATCCTTTCAGGGTTTCCCCTCGATTTATTGAATAAATTCCTGAGGAATATATACTATACGATCCCATTCTCTCATGCCATTTACAGCAGAAGTGTTTCACTGATATATTTTGGTGGCATTTTTCAAATAATTTGGTAAGAGTGCCTAGAAAGGGTTCATTTACCTGGAATCACCTGGAAGACTGCTTCCCATGTGAATCTGAGTATGATTCATTTGTCTGCTCCTCATCTTTTGTCTGGGACATGGGACTTGCTAGCATAGTCCTGGAATACTGCCACTCTACACAGAGGTAGAAATATGGTCACAAACGGCAATGATTGCCAAATGACCCACTAAGGGCTTAAATGACCAAGACCAGGGATGTGACCTTAGAGTTAAAACCTTGTGGAAGTGTTTTATTTGTTTTATCCCAATGCAGAGAATGTGTCATTTTTGTTGCCAAAAGAATTTACTAAAATTCATATCTCCGTGCTACTAATATTGTGGAAATCTGGCTTTTTTAAAGAGCAAGGTGTCACACATCTGGTGCTATTCACAAAAATTGTGTTATCAATAGCTCCTTCCCTCAAATAGCAATATTTTTCTTATTCTAACCTAGCAATACTACTGTGATTTCAGTGGAGAACTTGGATTAGTTGGACATCTTTTAGCTACAATTTCCTTACAACATACCTCTCATTTTGAACATACTCTGACATGGAACCCCTTTAATTTAATTAATGGGTGCTTTATAATATCAAACTTATTTATTAAAGAATGCAGGAAGGCATCTTCTGGGCCACATGCCTATGTTTCTATACCACAAGTGACTGGGGTTAGTTTCACTTCTGCAGGTGGTATGAATTCTGAAGTATGTTGTTGTTTCGTGATTATGCTACCGAAAAATTATACCATTTTTGCAGATTCATTTCATGTATATTGCACTACTGAAGGTCATTCCTTCCTCCTCGTCATCCTCTTTTTGAGCTTCCTTATCAATATTCAGGTAAAATACAACTCTGGCCCAAAAACTTCTAGTTTGAACATACACATAAAAAAACATACAAAAACCAGTGGAAAGGGTGGGCAACTAATTCTGATCATAAGCTTTTGAAAATGAGCTTTTCTTGGAAGATAAATTTGAAATGAGAGAGCAAAGATACTTAGCAATCCAAGCTTTGGGTAATAAGAAGTCAAGAAGGTGAGAATAAGAAGACAAGAAAGTGAGAATCCTAGAAAGATATTGGTGAAGAGAGTGGGTGTGACGACCTACCCTTAAGGGGAAGGAGGTGGGGGTAAGATGTAAGAAGAAGGCAGAGTTATGAAGAGCTGGAGGATGAGCTTGGTCTCAATGGGGAGGGACAGAAAGAATCCTTGGAGGGATAAAAGAAGCTAAAGCAGGGAGAGCCCATCTTAGCTCAAATGTTCAGCCTTCTTTGTCCTAAAGTGGAAGAAATCCACCATACTGCAAATGTTTTTAATTTGGATACCCAGTAGTTCTCTGTGTGGGGCTTGGTTAGTGAGGAAATGACCTCTACCAATGTTTAGTTGAGTCCAAATAACCTCTGACTGTCACATGCATGGGCAAGAGGACAAGAAGAAATCGACTCTAGTAGGTCAAACTACAGAAATGCGGTCAGGAAAAGCCCTGCTGAGGCTGTGTGGCAGGAATTCATCCAAAAATCTCCCCAAACAAGGCAAACTATCCTGGTGGAGTTGTTGCTCTGTCAGCTGCTGTATCCCTTCTGTGCTTCTGCACAGGGCATAATTTAGGATCCTCTAGTTTAGCTGTTGCATCATCACTATGTGCCACTCTCGTGTTGGTTCTTCTCAACAAAGAATGAAGAAAAGAAAGAATGGGAAAATATTTTAAAAACTGTAGGGAAATTCCGTATGATACCTTAAAATACATGAGATCTACAGCTAACGATTTTATTAAGAGACTAAAAATCACCAAAAAGCATAAGGGAGGACCAGTGGGGAATTAGCAAATTGTATGTGTCACAGCTCACTATGAATATGTTCCTTTCTACTGTATCTGTCTTTGGGGTTTTTTTGGGTTGTTCTTTTTTTTACCACTGCAAAACCTGTAAGTTCTCCATACCCAAATGGAAGTTTGTAAAGTACTTTTCTCTTTGTGGACCTGTGTTTCACCTCAGCCTGCTGCTCTCCAAATGTCATTCTAGATTGTTTGTGTGTGGGGGTTTGGTGTCCCCCTCTCAGACAGATTGTGGCTGGAAACTGCCAGCTTATGGCAGCTGATGACATTCTTTAAGAGCCATCTGAAGACAAAGTGGAAAAATCCAGCCATGTCCATGTGTAAATTCTAAGTAAGGCATGTGTCATTGATAAACTTTGCTATTGGGGCTCTGTTATACTTTATTTATATCAGCTTGAAGCCTGAAAGAATGTCGCTTTGGCTGCCTTTCAAAACCTGAGAACTGAGCATATGTGGATTCATTGAAAGGGAAATTAGTCACTCTTATTGCTTTAGAGAAACCAATCACTTTAAAATCCCTGCAACATCAATATGCCTTCCCATGATATAAATGCCCCAGAGGTTTTCTTGTTTTGAACATTTTCTTAGTGCAACTATCTAAGTACTAAAACACAGTTCACCTACTGAAGTATAGAAAGGCATTTGGAAGTATAGCTCATTCAATCAAAACATCAGAACAGACTTGGAATCAGCAGAATGTTTACATTTTTCTCAGTTATCCCCAAGTGCTTGCTGCTGTTAGAAGCTGTCTTTTTCCAGGCAGGCTTGCCTGTCATACAGTACTGGGAAAAGCTCATGAAGAGATCCACTGTCCTTTGACATTTCAATTTGTAGCAAACCTAAAGCTGTTTACCCTCACTCTCATGTGCACATTCATCCACACCTTCGCCAAGGTGAGCTGTTTCTCTAGGTGAAAGAAGACAGTGCAGGCCCAGAAGATCAAGTGTTATTGCCATGGTGCAACCCACTATGGTGGTGCAACCAAACTCCTTTCCAAGGGCTCCTCATATTCTGTATGACCATAACATGTGGTGAGCAGGTTGCTGAGACTCTGTTATGGGAAGTCCTCTCTAGTCTCCCAGCAGGAGAATTAGCCTAAGTGACAACAAATGAACAAAGAGAATGCTCATACCCACGATGGAAAAGTGGCATTGGTTGATAGCAGAGCCCTATGAGGCACTAAGACTGCTCAAAAGATGTCCCTGGTCATCACTGGGCGGAATAGTAAGGCTCTTTTCTTCTTGGGTCCCTCCTAGATGAAGAGCCTTGAAGCTAGGAGCATCACTTCTACAAAAGTTGTGGGAATGGCAGGCTCAGATGCATTGAGATGAAAGGTGTAGTGTAGAAGACCTACTAATTTGTATTCAATTGTATCTCTCATAGACAGCTCTGTTCCTTCATCAAGGCCCAGATCCCAGTCCTGTGTGGAACTTGGTGAGGAGCACAGCCTTCATAAACACCACTTCTGATAAAATAAAGGGGTGATTCAGGATTTAGGGGAGTGACACTGTGGTGTTCTGTTTTCCTTATAGAGAGCCTAGGACAAGTATGCCTATCTCTTAGGCACTCAGTTAAGTACCATAAATTAGGTGGGAATGATCTCAATGACAGAAATAACTTAATGATCTCCCCTACTTGTTTCATGCTGTGTTCTGGCAAGTGAAGCAGACCAGCATACTGGCAGGATGATTACACACACACACACCCCCCCTTCAGGAGGCTGCAGCCGAGGAGTAATGCCTAAATTGACTTGCTCAAGATAAACTCAGATCTGTTGCTTTTCCAGATGACTGCTGGCCTTAGATGCTTCTTACAAAACTGAAGAAAAAAATTGATCAACCTTCTCACTTTTTCTGGGACTTGGTTATAGCCCTGAGACAGAAAATCATGAAAACTGATTGCAAGCTGCACTTATCAAGAGACATATCTAGCACTGTAGTATGCGCAATGTCACTGTGATTCCTCTCCTTGGTTAGTTGGTTCCTCAGACTCTCACAATTCTGGATTCTGTGCATATTCACAATCATTATGTTAACAGTTTGAATTTCCTCACAGCATTTGGTATTGAATTCTTCATTAATGAGACTTAAATTCTCTAACTATTTGAATAGTTTGGCATAGTTACTGGCCACTGGACTTTTTATTGTTGAGGAATTTCACAATTATGTAATTAAAACAAGAGTATTTGTATGGCAGCATAAGAAACTCTGACCTCTTGAGTTATAGTTTTGGATTTTAAACCAGTTGCTGGAGCTTGTGCTCAGAGCTGTGACAGCAACAGATTCATAAAAACAATTTAGGAATAAGGTTTCACTAGGTCACTGTTAATAATACAGACTGCTAGCATATATTTGAAGTATGCAGGTAGCTCCAAATAAAAATTCCTAGACAAGTTCCTGTGCTTTGCTGAACCTGGGATCTGGGCAAACAGCTGAAGGAGAGCATTCAGTACCACACAAGAAAGTTCCCCTGGCTTCTGGGGTGAGAAGTTGAAGAGAAGGGGGGATACTGGAAGTAGTTTCACTTTCTTTACTTCCCCTTGACTCTAGATGCCACTTTAAATGACATTGTGGTATATTTTTTCCTTGTTTTCAAGTTGTTTTACACTCCTTCAGAGCAGGTGGGAGCAAAAAATGAGAACTCATTGCATGGAGAAATATATGCAAAGAGCTGCATAATACTCAAAGTCAGTCTGTGAAACAAAAGGGAAAAATATATTTCCCCCTAAATATTTTAGAGTAGGATTAGTAATCTGAGATGCCCCTGTACTTCGCAGCAGCAGGGATGCTCAGATAATGTGGTTTCTAACCTGAAGATAAAATACCCAAATGACAAAATATAACACCTGACTACAGCTTTCTATCAATCACATTGTTTATTGTTATAAATAACTCACCTACTTAAGTTTCACATATAAATTACTTCCCTGGGTTACCCAAGGGAACAATAATAATTTCCCAAAGTATTCACCTGAAGGTTCATAAGATTATTCAGGTGTCTGTTAGACTCTAGAGAGACTAAATATAGCCACATGGAGCCTTCCTTTAAAATCCAGGGCTGGAAGAGTAACTTCTGTTTCAACAACAGCAGGGCCATTTTCTTGGTGAAGCTGTGCATCTAAAAATGTTTTAAAACCTCTGTGTCTTGTCACATGAGAAAAGTGTCAATCAGAGAAAGAGTTGTATGTGAAAGGCCATCTGAAGCAGAGCAAGCAGTACACACAGATCTTATCCCAGATTTTTGAGCCGGGATCGTTGGCCAAGGGCAAATTGAGAGGTGCTGGTGACGGGATCATCCTTCCTGGAGTAGTGGTGATGCTGTTTGCAGCCAGTCAGTGTTGCCATATCTCACTACTTCTGTGCCCCTTTTCTCACAAGTGGGGACTGGTAGGCTCAACTTTTGTTCTACAGTATGTATGGCAACAGTGCAAGTTCATGTTTTTCTCTATAGATATAGCACAACATTTTTGCTGCTTTTACAAAAGGAGGGACAGGGTCGATCTCAGGGTCCTGCTCTTAAATCCTACCACCTAAATTCTGTCTACCCACTCGGTATAGGCTCTTCATTCATTGCCTTATTTAGGGAGAAGCAGTAATTGTTTTATAATAAATTATTGCCTTCTGTTTTGTAAATGAGGCAAAAGATGGTTTACCTTAGTCAGTTACAAATATCTTTTGAACTAGTGCATTTTTTCTGTGTTTATATTTCTACTCCATCTCCCAGCCAACTTTCTTAAAATATTTTGCAGGTGTTCTTGTGGGAATACTCACAACCTTTCTTTAGCTGAAAAAATTCATCAGCATCTGTAGTAAATAGAGAGAGAAACTGGGGTGAAGAGTCTTTTAGACATTGATCAATGGGACCAGTGATCTGTTTGAAGCCAAGCAAAAATTTAAGTTATTTACCACACCAGGCCTTTAGATCTTTGCCAAATGTCATCAAGGAAATTGATGGTAGTACCCATATCTCCTACAGCTCTGCTGGGCTCAGACTTTAATTATTATAGCAAACTACTGTTTTATTTAGTTAAAAAAATTAAATCTGACAAGCTTGGAAGAAAAATGAACTGGTTTTGCGACAAGTGCTGCACATAGAAGTCTTGTGTGACAGTGGCAGGACTGAATCTGGTTGACTCCCCTGGAGAACGGATTCTATAGACTGAGTGTATTTGCAGAGAATCTGTCAATAGAGGGCTGGACATCTTCTGAGGAAATCCTCTGTTGTCAGGCTATAGAGTTTTTAAAACACAAGGCAAACTCCGCCTGATTTCCTGAAAGGTGAAAAACACTGAAATACCTCTAACTTCTGTTGCCTAAACCACAGTGGCATTCAGTAATTCCCTATTGGGCACAGGATGGTTTATTTTAAAACTCACAGCCACATTATGAGCACTTCTGGAAAAAAATGGCTTCTCCACTAAATTCAAATGCTGAAGTTAAGTGTTATACTCACCACAATGCTCTCTAAGTTTTTTTTTCTTCTCTGTCTGGTTGGCACGTAAATGAAATAATTTGCTCTGATGTATTAGTTGCGAGATTAGAAGGTATCTTGAAAGTCCTTTAGCTGATGTTTCAATTAATATATTTTTCGAATGCACATACTTCATGCTCTAGAATTTAATGTTTATGCCATTAGAGTCAATATTATATGAACTCTACTAAATCAGGTTCAGGTTGTGTGTGGTGCTGGATGGCATTAGTGATGTATTTGCTGAGCACTCTTTGCTATCACCTAATGATAACACAGGTACTGGATTCTGTGGGGTGGCTGAGATGTTCACACAGGATGGCATATCTGATGCAGCTGAGACGATACCCTTGGCAGTGAGAAAAGACAACCCTGAGCAGTAAAGCACCTGGGAGTCAATGCCTGAATAAATACTTTTCTCTTGTTTTTTCTTTCTCACGCAACAATCTCTTTTGAACAGAAGCAATGGCTCTGATTGTGTCCTCCCACAGGGATTATACTTTGTGTCCTCTCAGATGTGTCATCTCATGTGAAGGGGAAGCGTGTGATGTGCACTCCTTTCCAGTGCCTGACAGCCCTGATCACACTGACAGTAAATTCCAACAAATACTATATTTTACATAAGCTCTACTTATCATGTATTTTAGCTAATGATCAAAGAATTAACCTGTTCTAGGTTTGGTGTAGTTTCTGTTTTTGTTTTTGCTTTTATTTTCCCAGCAGATCTTGAGATTCTTCACCTGATTGCTTCATCTTCCTTTTAGTATGCTCAAGAATTAGTTCTGAACCTTACCAGGTGCTGCATGTGCATTGGACAAAAGCTGCCCCAGTGTTATCTGGGGCCTTTGAGTATGGGAACACCTCTGGCTGCAGCATCAGTGGTGGAGGGGGAGAGCTGCCTCCAACAACTGTGGTGCAAGAGCCATGTACTTCTCAGAGGGTGATTAAACTGTCAAAACAAGGCTTGCCTGGGCTCCGGGAAGCTTGTTCTTGGCGCTCCATTTGGAAGGACTGTCATTCCTCATCCAATACCCATGGCATGAGTAGCCCAGAGCATGGCCAGAGTGCTGTGGGAGTGAGTTCCAGATGGGTTTGTGTAGCCTATTACATGGTGTACACTCATTTTCACTGTCTCTCTGTGTTTGGAAAGAGAGCAGCGTTCCTGGCTCTTTTTACTTGTTTCTCAGCCATATATTCATACAAGGTTTTTACCCTGGCTGGTGTGATCACAAAGGAAATAGTGCAGTAGCCCCTCAAATTGAGGGAAAAGAGCAAATCAAAACACGTCAGTCTCCTTAACCAGAGTCCCAGCTGCCACAGGGTTGGGAAAAATGCCATGCACGTGATTTTGCTGCATGTTGAAATAAAGGGAAGGGAAATGAAAAAATATATCACCATGTCCTTAAAAAATTTGTACCTACAGAGTTGAAGCAACCACAAGTGATGCTGTACAGATGGTTTTTGTCTTGCCAGGGAGAAGTGCAGCGAGGCCAGAGTCTTTTAATCTGTCATATATATAACAGAAGATTTACAGTTGGAATCAGACTTGAAAATGTAAATGGCTTTTCAATTGCAGAGTCTGGTCCATCATAATGACTTTCATTCAAAGCTTTGTCTGGGTAGAACAACAGCTGTTCTGCCTGTGGTTTTTCTTGTTTTATTTTATTTTTAGAATTTTCTCATATGTAAGATGCCACAAGATGGACATAGACTGGAAGACCTTGTAGTTATGTGTGAAATAAATAAAGTGCTCTCCTTCTTCACAGGGAGAGTCGATTCAGCTAGTGAAGAGTCCTGACCTGAACTTTTGACCACCTTCCCACTCATAACATGTCTAATCTGGATAAAATGGTATGCGGAGATCCAACCTGCCTTTGAAATTAGTTTTTTACATGAAATCACCAGCTGGTGACTGCTGAGAGCCCCCAAGTTTTGCATCTTAAAGTTAAAAATTGGGGAAAATCAGTGGTTGGTAGTTTAAAAATGCTACCTTTAAAGCAAATTCAAGGGTATTTGAATTTGAAGTGTCTCTGGTGTTGAAATTCAACAATTGTCTGTTTTTAAAAACTAAAGTACCTCCTTTTTGTATCCTCTTTTTCGGCATCTGTACATTTCTGCAGCTGTTTGTTTCTTAAAAATCCATGTTTGACTTTTCATAAAGTTCACCTGTTCAAATGTCAATACCAATGAGAATTTAGTATAGAAACGGGAGCTGCAAGTCCAAATACTGCTGTGGACGTATTTTCCACTGCAGACAGTGTTTTGTTGCTTGGAGACTTACTGTGTGTTCTTGCTTTTAATCTTTCTTCCAAAGTTGAGTTTTGTACTTCTAATACAGACGGAAAACTAGAAAATATTCTGTGTTTCAAAACTTGTGTAGGAGGAAAAGGACATGTAGGAAAAACCAACCAACCAACCACCAAAACAAAAGCCTCAACCCAGCTCCCAGAAGACCTGGAGCCACCAGGAATTTTTGTTTGTGCTGGGAAAGTATTACATGACTTCAGGCACCGACTGAATGACATGCCTCTCTTGCAAGGCAGGGATGTGTTCTTTTAACAGCCGAGAATGGGAATTACGAGAACCATGACACTGCCCTGTTATATTGTTTCTGAGAAGAGAGCTCCTCTGTGGTTGATCTTACTAGAAACCATGATGAGAACATCAGGGTTCATTATCCTCCTCAATCATTCTCTGTATTTTTCTCTTCTACTCTCTAGCAGTCCCTTTCTCTTTTTCTCTATTTTCCTTCTGTCGTCAACTCTTCTCTCTTTACCTTTTTTTTCTCTTATCTCCTACAGTTTCTTTGAAACACAGCAGGCAAGCAGGGGTGCCCCAGTCTGTCAGGAGATGGAGAGTGACAAGGCTGTGCCTATAGGTGTTTGCTTCTGCAAGCAGATAGCATGAAGCTGTCTGTTGCGCAGATATCAGTTCGTGCTCTTCTCACAGGCAGTAATCCAGGAATATTATTTGCCTGCTACAGTGGAATACTGCAATGCCAAGGATGCTTTGTCTGATTTCCACTTCCAGGCTTTTATTTTGACATTAAAAAAAAAAAAAAAAAAAAGTGGACAAAAATACATTGTTGCCATTCAGAAAAAATAATTCATCATCTGTTTTGTATAAGTGCGGGTAATAGGGATGGAATTAAAGAAATGTCATCTTTGCAATATGCCCAGACTTCTGAATGAGAGGGATTCCTGAACAAAATTCTTCCACAGTCACATTTCAGACTTGCAGCTTCCATCAGCGGGACCTCTGGCAGGGCTGGCAGGAGCATGACTCTAAATGTGGGAAGTTTGGAAGCAGTCCTTAGAGCCTGGAATCACATTGATGCCTGAGCTGTGGATTTGTGCCTTGGCAGGACAGATAGAAAAAGTAGAAGACACATGGTAATCTCTGAACTGGAGATTTTAATGTCTTGAAGATCAGGGGCCTAAGTATAACCTGAATTTAGATTCTGCTCTGGTGTAAACCCAGAATAAGTGTGCTTAAGCTCAGATATATGGACTGATTTTTCAAATGCCTTATAAAATGTGTTACTGCCTTATAAAAAGCCAAGCACTTGTAACCTACTCTAATTCAACCGGAAACCACCCTTTATAACCATTTTGTTGCTGTCTTCTTGCAACACTAACAAAAAAGAGTATGGAAACTTCCACCATTCAGCAAGATGCCCAGAGTGTCCTCAGATCATCCCTTGTGGGGCTGGATGGCAGGATCAGAGCCAGGCTCTGTCATCAGGGCTCCCCAGCTGGCTAGAGGGATGTGTTTGTTCCCAACCACCCCTTACTGTGTGTCTCAAGATGAATGGCTCCACACTGACCACTACAATTACTTGACAGTCCCAGGAGAGATGCTATTTAAGCTAAAGGATGGCACTGGAACCAGAACAAATGTGTCTAAACTGGACATAATTGCATTCACACTGGTTATTAAAAGAAGACTCCTAATAAAGTTTTTGAAGAGCATCCAAAATTATTAAAGGGGAAAAGTAACCCCTAATTATTTTTAAAGTGTAAATTGGTATGTTTTTTGGAAGATTTGTTGAAGTTGAGCTGCAGAGGAGTCAGGGGTCTCAGCAGGCCTTTAACCTTCTTGTTTCTGATCAAGGGGTCTCTTGGTAATTTAGTGATATGTATTAACTCTCACCCACACAGGACATTGCTCTGCTCTGCTGGTGTTCCTCTGCTGTGATCACACTGAGCTCAGAAATCACACAGCAGCAGAAATGGCTGCCTCCCATATGCAGGGTGATGGGGGAAGGACACCATTCTGTTTAATTTAGCTTTGGAAAGCCCATTTGCCTCACTGAGGTGTACGAAAAATAATTTGCTCTATGCCAATATTGGTTTTATTGGAAAAAGTCACTTCTAAAAATCACCTCCCTGATACATGAAAACAAAATCCCCCAAACTGAGACATCAAAATTAATCATATTCTTGAAAATCTCCTTTTTCTTCCAGTCACAAAATGGGGCTGGCAATACATGCCTCTGGGAAGTCCTCTGGGTAAGAAAATCATCATGGCATGCAAGATCTTCTCTAAAAAGAGCATTATTTGCCCAGCAATTTGCTTTTATTGCTTTGGTCTAAAAAAACCCAAAACATCTCCATACAAACTTTGTAGCGTTACACTGAGTTTATTTTGAAAAAGAAATCAAAGAATGTTATTTTCATCTCTGAGCCAGATGGGAAGAAAAAACAAATGTATTCCACCATATGAAAGAAAACAGATGAGAACTTTCAAAAATTTTTTTTGGCCAAGTTTTTTCAGGTTTTTTTTTTTGTTTTTTTTTTTTTTTTTTTCACTGAACAGCGTGGAAAAAATGAGGTGGAGACGGTGAATGAGCAAACAGGCTCTGGTTTTAGGAAGGCCTGGTTTCTGGGGAGCAAGGGTTTTGTCCATAAGGCACTGTACTATCCCATTTATAGATGCCCAAGCTATTTCTGAGTGTGGGGAAGCACTGGGAATATCCTCCACCCTCTCCTGCCCAAGCCCTGGGGAGACCAGGGTGTCCAAGCTGGGGGGGTGCCAGGTGTGGGCAGCTGTCCCACTGCTGGCCTGTCACCTGTGAGACACCTGCACAGGGCAGCACAGAGTCTGCCCCAGGAACAGCTGGGCATTCACGGAGGAGCCAACATCTCCAGCATGCACAGACAGCCGCAGAAGTGAGGGAGGAAAAACTAAGCAGGTCTGGAGGCTGGGGCTGCAGACTTTTTGTATCCTTCAGATGCTACAGATGCGTGAGCTGCTGTGCAAGGAGACTGCACTGAGGAAAAGTGGTTTTGTTTTCTCACAAGTGAGTTGACTCGGCCACCTTTTCCCTACTCCTTGCAGAGCAGTTTCTTCCCACAGCCAGTGGCTGCCCTCCAATCAGCTCCTTGCTTGCCAGTGATCACACACCAGTGCCTGCTACTTGCTAAAGGTAGAGTAGCCACTTGCCAGGAACAGAAAATTAAGAGTAGGTCAGCCATCTGAGAAGAAGGAATAGCAAGACCAGATCAGCCATTATAAACAGACAGTTTAAGCCATCATAATGGCTAATGTGGGGACTGATGCTACTCAGTTCAGGATATCTCTCACCTGGGGGCCCATCTGAGGTGTTTGGTGTGCTAGGACAGTAAGCAGCAAAGGGATTCAGCCCTTCTTATAGGTCTTGTTCAGATCAGACCTTCAAAACCATGTTCCTAGCCCCCACGTGCTGCAAGAACAAGGCACTAAACCTGTAATCACAGGATAAGATAGCCACAGTCATGCTTAGAACCAGGATGATGTAAGTGAAAAGGAAGGCTTTAATGGAAAAAAATTCCATCAGATTGATTTTTAATACCTATGAATGTTCTGGCTCCACATCCCTCTTGTTTACATACACATGAACAGAGTGAACAACATTCATTTCAGAGTCTCCGCTTAGTGATTCCTTTATTGGAACATTTGCAAGCATTAATTATAGACAACAAAGGAAATGAGAGTTGAGATTTATAAGCTCTAATCAGCTGAAGGCATTTCCAAATAAATTAATGAAACAAGTCAGAAATGTCATTAAGAAATCCAGAACTGAATGTAAATCACAATGACTTTGTACCTTCTCTGCCTTTCCCTCTTTTTATTCCAACAGTCCCAGTGCTTGCCAGGGTACACGCACTTGCATTTAATTTTATGCAAAACAAGAAGAATGATGGGAATGTGTGCTCAGTATGACAAGTTACAATATTCGTGCATAAGAAGGAAAGCCAAAACTCAAGGTGGTACAAAATAATTTGCTATCACTTAGAACTTTCCATACAACCTGCATTATTACTCAAACCATACACAAGGATTTGATGGGAATGTTTTCCCATTAAAGAGTGGCAGGTCTGACTTTCATGACATTTTCTTGGCCTGATTTCTGGTGTCCTGCTTGCATTCCTGCCAGTCTGTCCTTTCTGTGACAGGTTCCTGAGCTGTCTTAACGCTCTCTTGGTCCTCTCAGTGATTTCAGTCCTTGTTGCCATTGGACACCTCTGTTTCCTTCCTGCAGGAATACTAGGTCAAAAGGATGGTCTGTCTCAGCACGCCTGGCTGCTCAGGCCATATTTTAAGGATGACTGGACACGTCAGGCACGCAACTGCAGCATATCTCTTCATCCAGTTTTTTCTAACAGCTGCAGTGTTTGATTCAAGTGTGTGAACAGAGGGTGTGAGCCCAGTCACGTTTCATTTCTCAGTGTCCTCAGCTTGTCACTCCTCTGACTGGAGGACAGAGGTAACTCCTGGATAATCTGATCTCATGTAAGTTCCGTCACTGCTGTTGCTGAAGGAAGAGAAGGATGAAATCTGGGCAAGGAAGCAATACAGCTTGGGCTTAAACAGAGGTTTCTCATTCACTTCATTTGGTAACTGAAGTCTGTGACATCAGTAAAAGGCACGAAGAATGTAATTTAATGGGGTAGATGCTCAAATGGGCTTATTTCACCTAAATAAGCCAACATTCGGAACAAAGGTAACACTGCCTCCACTTAAGTGTGGCTCTGCAAGGCCCCACTCACCAGGTTTTCTGAGGCTCTCTGGGCATGCAAAATACTAGTTTTGTACCTTATTATCCAAAAACAGCAGTTTAACATTATCTCCAGAGACACTGTGTAAATATATGTGTAAACACTACAGCATGTGTCTACATGCAACATCTAGGTACAGCATGAGAGTGCATGGCAGAATCAAGTTGTATTCAAAACCTTATGAAAAAGCCAAAAGAAAAGTCTTATGAAATCCAGACTGTCTAAGGACAAGCCCTGCCACCATGATGGTGACACGTGATTTCTGCAGCTGTAATGCACAGATCTTTCACTTTTAATTAAGCAGAAGCAATTTTTCTGTTGTTCTGGTCTCCTATCTAATTTGTACCTACAGGACAGATTCCTAAATGTAACATTCTGTGTATTTTGAAAGAAAATTATAACTGAAATTTAAAACACTGAATGTGAGATGTAGGGAAGCAGCAGTCTTTAGTTGGTTGGTCTTAGGAGCAATATTTGAAAATCTGAAGTACAAAATCTTGTCTCTTTCCAACAGAGCTGAAGTATTTCAACAAACTTTTCTGCTTTCAGCCAAGGTAAATGGCAGGTCAGGAAGCAATGGAAAAACAGTTCGCCTTCCCAAGAAGCCAAAACTACTTCCTTCATTCTAGGACATGTAGCCATGAAAAGAGTATAAAAACTGGAAACAAATACCAAAGTTTCTGCTCATGAATTAACCCGCTAATTTTTTAAATTCTTCATAAGCAACACTGCTGCCTAGACAATGGCTCATGGGGCTGAGGAGAAAACTGGCTAATGATATAATTTCTTTCTGCTTTGCAGCATATTTTATTTTCTACTTTGTTTGGGAGAGAAGTACTGGTCCAAGAAAACAGAGAGATCGATTTACAAAGCACTTTGGACAAGCACAAATTTATTAGACTTTTCTGAGTATGGCATGTTTTTCTCGCCAAATCTTGAAATCTGTTGTGAAAACAAACATATTTCAGTGTGTGTAGTTCCTTTGTTTCTCTTTTCATAAAGTCTCTCACCTGGGCTTGACCTGCAGTACATGTGGCACCTATTGGGGTAGAATTCCTTATGAGAAGGGAGAAGGAATGAAAACATTTAAAAATCATTCTTAAAAATTGGAGATTTAATTCCATGGCATTTTCTCATGAGTAGAAGGAATGTAGGATGGCAGGAAGGAAGGAAGGAAGGAAGGAAGGAAGGAAGGAAAGGAAGGAAGGAAGGAAGGAAAATTTTTTATTAAAATGGTCTTTCCATAGTACCCTGATGAAACACTGGCTGTGATCAGAGCTATAGTGAGTATCTAGTCCTTAGTCAATTTAATTGTTACACATGCAGACTAGACTGCATACAGTAAGGAAAACACTAGCTAAAATCTGCTTTAAAAGTTATTTAACCAGAACAAATCATCTGGGAAAGTAAAAATATTTCTAACTGGAAAAATATTTCTCTATAGCTGAGCTAGGCCTGACAGCAAACCTTAATGAATTATTAGTACCTTTATTGTTTTCTTTGGCCCCTGTGCACTATATTTGTAAAAAAAGTCAGTAAAAAAGAGAACAATTGTAAAAAGCAAATATTTTGTACAAAAATACAAAGTTTTAAAAGCTCTTAAAAGTATATTCCATATTATTGATAAGAGTTGGACTATATATATATATTTATATAAAATCTATATATTCGTGTATCTGTATAATTTTCCTACATTTGGGATTTTAGCAAATGAAACAACTGTTTACACAGTTGCTTTATGTGATTTTCTATATGAGTGACCAACAGTCTTACTCAGATTGATAGAATGTCTTTTCTCAGAAGACACAAGTTGCTTATGGACATGGTTACTGGTTGGGAATAAAATCTAAAACAGAATTAGTCCAATGGTATTTCCTGATGCTGTGGGTCAAAAGGCCTTAAATAATTACAGGATGCTGGAGAAGAGTTACTGCTGAATTCCGTGATGCTTTTAAACCAGTTTTCAGTGCTTGCTTTTTTCTTTTTTCTTTTTCGACTTTGGAAGTCAGTGTTGCTCTCTCCCAGGATTTTCTTCTTCTTTACGTAAATTTCCTTAATATGAAGGTAAAGTCACAGCCCATTACACTCCAAATATTTGCCCTACATTATGAGAGAAAAAAAGAAAAACAAAGAGAAAAAAAAGACCCTGTAAAAAGCCTGTGAAGATTAAACAAATTTCCAGAAAGAAAACTTACAGAGATCAAGATACATAAAAAATTTAAGCAGACTCATATTCAGATCCTGTAAGTCCTGGAGGATAAATATTTGTAAACTGTGAAGTTTTCTTAAAATAACAAATGTATGTAGGAAAACCAGAATAAATTATATTGTTACTTACACATGGTCCTTCACTCTGGACATCCAAACAGAGTTATACACACAAAGCTTGTTCAGCACTTTGTTTTGTCTTAGGGGGCTATGCATGGGATATAATTTTGGTTCTAGCTGACATTTCTGTCTGCCTTCACTGAAATTCAGCCGACAAGTTTCCAACTGGAGCAGCCAGGCACTCTTGGCAAAGCAATGTTTAAACAGGTTGTATGGAGGAGATAACGTTTCAGGCAGAGCCCCACCATGAACACAAACAGCAGCTTTGACCACGCTCTGTGATGATGGGGCCGGGCTCTAAGCAGCCATGGGAACCACCTGCCCTCTGCTCCTGCAGAAATGCCTGTGTCAACAGAAAGAGATGCCCTGTGGCAAACACCTGGCTGACTGTTGGGCCACGTTGGCACTTGATGAGTCCTGCACTCCAGCTGCAACAGATGAGATGCTTATGGCCTGTGGACCCAGCTTCTCAGTCCCGTGGGATGTCTCCTGGCAATGATGGGAATTTTAAGATCTCCTTAGCAGTCACCAAGTGCCTCCTATTGCACAAACTTTCAAAAAAGTCTTTTTAGTTTTTGAAGGCTGGTGCCTGAGCCACCTTAAGACCAGCTTTCCCTGTTGCTTGGCCACTGAGCCTATGAAGACAGCTTTCAGTGTGGGTAGGATGTGGGTAGGATCTGGAGCATATGCCAAATCATACCCAAAATTCTAGACATGTGTAAAGCCTACAGGAGATGGTCAAGATGCAGAGAATGCCATTGCTATGGCCAGCTTTGAGGTTGCTTTTTCCAAGTGCAATAAATCCAGCACTTGCATCTGGATCTGAGTAGAAGTGCTCCACATATGATTCCCTCTCATCCTCAACAAGGCACTGTCATAACATTTTGCCAAGATCTCACCTCTAGCTGTGGGATATTTACTATGGGCAAGACAAAATAATCAAACCAAGGGCCTTGCTTACCTTTGTCCATGTCTTTTTCACAAATGAAATTGTTAACATCTTCACAGTAGAAGTCATTCCAGAGCCCAGCATAGATCAACCCGGCACAATCTTCCCCTGGTCCGTGCCCATGACTCCAGTTATCAGGCTGCCCAAGTTTCCAGTTTCTTTCCACCAAAAAGCAAGAGATATGATTGCACAATACAGCACACATGGCAGGTTTTCACCACAAGAAATTAACGAAAACATCATGAGATCTGTTCTGAACGGGAAATACACATTGAAACAAACAATACATGACTCTTGCTGAAAATGGAAAACAGATGTATTACGGAGAAGGAAATCTATTCAGCCTCAGGCTGCCAAAACTCAGAGACCTAAATTTAGACCAATGAACTTTATTTTCATTTCTGCGTGTGCATGCACACACAGTGGGATTGCTCCATGCTCCATGTGCATTGCCCCAAGCCTGCAAAACCTGCACAGTGCATTCCAGCTGGCAGATGGGACTGAGAAGAGCCCACAGGCTCAAAGGTAGAGCTGAGATGTCAACAGCCTGCCCTTGCTCACTGCAAAGGCACTCTGACTGCTCCAAAGGTGGGCATCTTGGGAGGAGCAGCAAAGATCCCTGTGTTTTAGGGACAAGTGCTCAGATGGGAAGGGAATTCTATTGACTTATAAGGAATGCACATAGTATATTTACATGCATATTTTGAGATCATTAGCTTTGATGGCGAAATTGAATGCAGCAAGTGAAAAACCTTGCAGCAAGTGTTTCCTCATCCTGTTTTTGTTTAAAGAGTAAGAAATGCTTCCAAACTCAGGATTTAAAAGCTCCATTTTGCTGAAGAAACAGGTTGTTGAAGGAAACTTGTGATTGCTGGCTGACACGGTCCATGCTCAGCTAAAAAACATGCATGCCTGACACAGAGCGTCCAACCAGGCACCTGGGAGGACATACAGCGTTCCAGAAGTAATGAGATACTCCAAAAATCTGTAACCAACAGCTCTGAGGTTACAACAGAGCACCTAAAACCTTGGTGTAGTGGAAATCTACTAACAGCAGTGCCTGAAGTGGGAATCAGTCACAGCGCTGCCACAAGGAGGAAGAAAGATGAAAAAGGGAAAGGAGAAAAAGGGGAAAATATTACGGTTCATCTGAAATGCATCTGCCTTTTTCCATGTTTTTCATCTAAATGAACACCAATGAGATCACAGCTAATCATTTCATAACATCTGACTGACTATGCAGCCTGTTTTTCTGAAGCCCAGCATGCTCAGCTCTACAAACTCTTTAGTCTACTCCTCAGTATTAAAAATTTGGGTGGTTAAAATCTGTTCCATTTAGGACAAATTAGGTGTAGCCCTAGGATTCCTGGAGAGCTGCCAATTCAGCTCTCAGCTGGCCAAAGCATAGACGCCCTCATTTCATGCATTTTCCTTATGTTTAATGCTTTCCACTTGGATTTGGGCTTTATCTAAAGACTGGTCATTTTTTATCAGAATGAGTACTCTATTTATAGCCAGTTGTAATGCAAATAAGGAAAATTCAAACCAAGACAGTAAAACTGTCTGTGCTTTCCATCTCAACTTTGTAATAAAAGTCAGGAGCAAACATTTTGGCAAGAAACATTGTACTGTGTAGTTACGTGATTTTTTCATTCAACATTTAGTTTTCTTCCTGGCAAGGAATAGAAGCCTTGTGCATGGAGAAGGGAGAGAGAAAAAACACTCAGTGCCCTCAGTAACAAATTAAATTATTGGCATCTACAACCATCTGGATCCATTGGATAATTTCTAGATGCTGCTTTTAGAAGTGTCAGCAAGAGTGGTAGTATTGTTTTTTATTTACGTACGTGTAAACTGGTAAGGATCCATCCAACCATCTCCATTCATTTTCCTTCTCTGAATCCGTTAGTCCAATCCAGAAGCTGCCTTTCCCAAAAATCTGCCTTTTTATCCATTGCTGTGGAAGAAAGATCTTAGTCCATAACAAGGGCAACGGTCTTTGGAGCCAATAAACTACACTGGTTTCATAGGTGTCTTGTAATTAGAATAGGGAGCGACAGAGAAATTTTTCTAAGCTGAAGATACGTTTCAGGAGTTGGCCTTGAGACTCTTTGCCCAAAGTAGAATCCCTTGCAATGTTTGCATTGAGGTAGAGAGAGTTAGGCATGAAAATTAGGTTGACATAAAGTCACAGCTAATGTGTTAATAGATACAAACTGAAAAAACCCCAAAAAGTAAGCAGCTGTGGGTTAATTAGTCCTAGGCTGCATGTATTAAATCTGATTTAAAATTAGATTATATTTACTGCTGCAAAAGATACATTTTTGGTAATACACAAGGCATAACTGACTCCATCTGTAAACGTTCAAAAGTCCTAGAATACTCAGAAGCTTTTCTTACTGTTCTGTCCCCACCACTTTCAGGCTCAGCACCAGCTCTGCTCACACTGCCCTTCTGCACATGGAGAAGCTGCTGATCAGGTAGAGGGTGGACAAAATTCTAATGAGTCAATCAATGTGTTTACTTCTATGAAACATTCTATATGAATTCATGATGTTCCCAGCTTCCCACTATCTTGCGGTTTCTACATGTTAAACAACTTCAAACTCCCTCCTTGGAAAACAGAAAGAGAAGGTAATTACCTGCTCCTCTTTGTCGTTGATGATAACCAAGCGTGATGCTTTCTCTTCACAGAATAACTTTGCCTCTTCGAAAATTTCTCTTTCAATTGAAAAGTAGTAGCATTTTTCCGTATAGTTCTTCCAATGGGGAGCACAACCTGTGATGTGAATTTTTTGTGTTAAGTCTGTTATTGGTAACTCAATGGGCCAGTATTAGGGCCAGTAATAAATGAAGGAACCCACACCCATCGACAGCATGCAGTGTGTTGATGGCTTACCATTAGCCTCGGGTACCGATGTGGGTTCACTCTGTAGTGCCATTGGCATGCCTGGCCCCGGTGGCCCTGGTGGGCCAGGAGGGCCCTTTGGGCCGGGCAGCCCAGGGACCCCAGGCAGTCCAGGCAGCCCTCGAGGCCCTGGTACCCCTGGCTCGCCCACAGTTCCTTGCAGGCCTTGAAATCCTGGTGGGCCTTGAGGCCCTGGTGGGCCGTCCTTGCCTGGTGGCCCTGGTGGCCCCGGGTCTCCACTTGGTCCGGGCAGACCTGTCTTGCCAGGAGAACCTCTCTGACCTTTGGAGCCAGGCGATCCTCTTGAACCTTTCCCTCCTTTTTCTCCTGGCGGCCCGGCTGGCCCAGGTGGGCCCTTCTCACCTGCAGGTCCTTGTGGTCCAGGCTCTCCTTTCTCTCCTTTTTGTCCTTTTAGGCCAGCAGGGCCAAGAGGACCTTGAGGGCCTCTGTCACCTTTAGGTCCTCTTGGACCAGGAGGACCTGAAACAATGAAAGCATGCAAAGTGGGGATATGTCCAGAAAACAGAACAAAGACCCCATGTGGGGTCCTTGTTTAATACAATTTAGACCAGCGACACTGGATATTTAACAAGACAGAAACCGGGCTAACATCTGCTCCCACCAGTGCTTTTAACAGTGCAGCTGCTTTCCAGGTCCTATACACTGCTGCTCTTTCCTCAACCTCCACAAAACACAGGATATAGAAAATACTCTGATGCACCCACTCATGTGAACTGGACAGTGAGCTCACGCTCCAGGTGAGCAGCCAAGGTGCCAGTCCTGCAAGACACACTCTGCACTGCTAATGCACTAGTCCTGCATGTGGTCCTGCTCCCTCACTCTGCCACTGCCCCTTTTTCTCCTTCTGGTCTCATCTCTCTGCTCTTAGACCCAGAACTTTTTCTCCTGATCCTGTTTGTCGGTCTGTCAATAATGGGGTGTCAAAAAGGGACAGAATGAAGGATAGCGAGCAATAGGCCAACTGTGGGAAAGACCAGAAGCTGCAATTGGGCCAGCTATAGCCAGACAGAGAACAATAACCTATGACAGGAAATGGCAATACTGTGACAGCAATAAACAACAAAACAATTTGGGATTCTGTTAATGGATGAGCAAATCCCTTGTCAATACCTTCCCACCCCCGGCACCAATCTACATAATTCAAACTCGTCCAGAGACAGATTTCCAAGCTGGAGTCATTTAGGCCTGGTTGAAATGAGAATGGTTAAGGTTACTGACATGTAATCTTGGCTCTAATGCAGCCTTAGTTTATTTGTAGCAATGGATTTATATTTGTGATTAGAGTTTTAGGTCTGACTGGTTCACCTAAGATTTGAAATATGAGTGTTCTTTTCATTTGGGATAATATTTGGCTGGGAGAAACCTCCTAAAGCTGATGCTATTTATTTCTGGAGAAAATAAAATATCCCAGGATTAAAAACTAAGCAAAGTAGGATGTTTTCTGGCAGACTAACAACTGGCTCAAATTGAAATAGCAACTTGTTTTTCAGTAAGGGTGGACCTTTCTGGGAATAGTCCAACATATATTTTTTAGCCATTGCCGCCTTAGTGGGGATTGGTTTCTTGAGGTTCCACACCTTCACTCACTTATTTTAGAAACTAAATCAAAAGCAGATCCAGCCAGTCAGACAGAATAAAATTTTGCTAAGTCAGAACCTTCTTTCATAACATCCCCATTTTAGCTATGTAAAAAAGGCATAGAAAAAATAGTAAGGAAAATTCAAGCTACACGTACATTTCCAAAGTTTAGGATTAGATAACGGAAAACCCCAGGACTCTGTACCAGCAGGCACTAACTTCCATAGAACTGAAGTAATGCAAGCAGGAATTCAGCACACACACATCATTAAGGAAGCTGCCTACCTTGTAGGATAGTGAAGTTCTTGATGAGCTGGCCATGTTTGGAATCTACCAGCTTCATTTCTTCCATGATTACTGACAAATTGGCAACTTCAACATCTAACCGTGACCTCATCAAATCCTGTTGCACCTTGAGAAATGCAGAGTCTATGCGAATATTGGCTAGTGTGCTGTTCATAAAAATCAGCTCATCTGAATGTTTACTTAGGGTGTCTGTACAAGTTGTCCTGACCTCATTGAGATTGCTCGTCAGTGTCCGTAGGTGATGAGCAGTGTAGCTGATGTTGCTGATGATACTGACTATATCGGTTTCAAAGACCTGGAACCTTTCTTCTAGATGGTTGAATTTGGCAGCAGTTCTGTTTTCATATCCTTTATGCTGTTCCTGGAGATCCTTTAGACTTTGTTCGTTGGCTTGGGCAATTGTGGTGATGTTCTCCATCTGTCCACTGAAGGAGCTGAGCTGATTGTTCATGTCTTCAAGTGTATCATTGTTGGCTTTTGCCATTGCTGAGTTGTTGGCAGCCAAAGTCTGTAAATTTTGTACTTTCTCCTTAAGCCAGTCAGTGTCCTTCCGGGCCTGAAGGACAACCTGCTGCAGATTTTGAAAGTCATTCTTGATTCTTAGAATAGCTGAGCTTGTATCTTCCATTGACTTCTGCAGGACACCGATTAGATTTCTTTGCTGTATTTGAGTCAGGTTTAAGTTGTTCAGGTTCATGATGACCACATTATGAGAATGCACTTGGCTTTGCAGGTTTGTTTGTATGTTACTTGTGTCTTGTTGAAGATTGTTTATATAGCCAGTATATGCCTGAAGAGTCTTATTGACACTGATGATCATGAAAGAGTTACTATCTAAGGCACTTTTCATTTGGTTCTGTCTATCATCTAATGCATTTCCAGACTCTTGCAGCTTCTCCAGTGTATCTTTGTTTCTGGTAGTTTTCTCTGCAATGTCATGAAGCTGCTGACGAAGAGCCAGAATGTCAGATCTGAAGCTGGACAGTTCAGTGTTAGTATTCAAGGCTTTTTGTCCAGCTTGGTCATCTGTTGTAGGAAAAAAAAAATGGAAAGGCTTTAGGACGAGGGTTTTTTAAAACACAGTACAAAACAGCACTGTGTATTTTAACTACAGCCAGGTTGTCAGACTGTTCAACAGAACTTCTGTGCTATCTTTTCCAGAAAAGAGCAAACCACTAAGCAAAGTTCTGCCACTAGACAGAGAAAAAAAACCAAAGAGGAATTGATGAAGACCTTATGTCTTGCGGAGGAGAACAAAATAGTGATTCTTGTCATCATGTATTGGAAAAACTACGGTTAGAAGCTGATGAGTATATGCAGGCAAGTAATGCTGTGTTCTGAATGAAAACAGAGTGGGAAACAGAATTCAAAACATTAAACAGGTATCAGCAAGTGTAGGTTTTGAAGTTAAAACTGAATTTCATTGAAAGCTGAGAAGTTTATTTTATCTGTTCATGTTTTCTTCTTTTCATCACAGGTAGAATACCTTCATTTGATTTAGTACATATAGTTCAAATTTTTAAAATCTTGGTTTTAGTTTTTAAGTTCTTATTTTAAAGCAATCCGAGTTAGAGACAAAAGTTTTGCCAGCAGGCAACTTCATATATGTCAGGATATGATATATTTCTGGTTTTCTCTCTAATATATTACTATTGCTGTTAATGACATTTATTTTTTCATTATTGTTTCCTCATGTTCTGAGTTTGAGGAAGGCAAAACCTTTAATCTTTGAGGAACTTCTCTGCTCATGCTTAAATTGCCCTATGGAATACTTCTGGAAGCTTGTCCGAGTATGATAAAGCATTTGAGACTGCACACCCTATCATTCAGGACATAAAAACCAAGGAAATAAGCAGTCAACACTTGCTTTCAGGGAAGATTCCCTTGCTTGACCTCAATCACTTTTCTCTGCCTCTCACAGTCGATATATTTTTGTCCTCATCTAAGTGTTGCTATATTTATGAATTACACAGGCTGAAGTCCATAATTTCAGATGATGCCAAGAGAGAGCAGTATGGTTTTCATAAATTACAGTGGATACAGCTGTGTATGGTGCTTTTGTCTGGTGTGATTGAATGAGTCATGATGGCAAACATCAAATGGTGGCTTGTGAGGCTTCAGCCTGAAGTGTTTATGGAGTCTTTCATGGATGGACATCTTCCTGAGCACAGCTCCTCTCCTTGCCAGTTATCGCACTCCCGGATCTTCTCAGCTCTGACTCTGTGTTTACCTCTTACCTAGAGCTCAAATTATTCTGCGCTCCTCACACAGCTCTGACAACTGCCAGGTCCACATATAGCTAATCCCTGAAGGCCTGTCTTCCATTCACCACACGCTGTTATCCTTCTGGCCCTACAGCAGCTCTCTTACCTTTATGTCCCCTACTCAAATTGCTCCAGAACTGTCCTAACTTCCTCCAAGGCAAGTTCACTTAAAAAAGATGATCCTGAGCATCTCACTGAGAACCCATCCAGCAGCGTGTAAAAATGTGTGGGCATGAATCAAGCAAAGGTGCTCCAAGTCATGAAAATTAATCAGCGTGACGTAATAATATAAATATAATCCAAAAGGTTGTATGTGCTTTAAAGTGTAACATTTACTTCTGTAGATATGTCAGTAAAAGATCATGTCACTGAATTACCCCATGTCTTTGAACTAAATGCAGTGTGCGAATACTTTAGAAGCCAGCTCTTTTTTGAGGGAAAAAAGTTGTAAAAATTTATAATCAAGCTGCAAGCAAGTATTTTTTCCTAGAAATACACATCTCAATGTATGGTTTATGAAGCTATGCAAAATTTATTTCAAGAAACACATGCATGTATATGTATATTAATATTTATACAACAATAATAAAAACTCTATGTATAGGAAGAAATGTAAAAATGTACACTTAGAGGGTAGAATCTTTATCCATGTTTTTTTTTTTCACGTCTTCCTGAAATTTGAGAACTTTGATAGCACTTGGGAGACCTGAACTCATAACAATCTTATGTCCTGTATTCCCTGAGATGATCAAGAAGCATTTTATGGAAGTAACCCACTTGCATCAGACATCAGAATTTTGAATAGCTGATTATTTGTGTACCTTGTAAAACGACATTCAGTTTTGAATCTTAATTGCTAAAACAGCATCAAGATGACTGTGTGACAGGTGCTCATTTTATGTAGAATCTCTTGAGCTATAGAACAGCTTCTGCTGTTGTACATCTCTACCTCAGAGAAGACTCTCTCTTGAGGACAACCTTTAAGTGTCTGTTTATTTAAGTATAAATGCTTTCAGGGTGACTTTGGTAGAAACTGTAAATCCTGAAGCATGCTTAAAATGCTCTCCTAAGTAGAGCTGATCTGAACTATTTTTAAGTACTTTCCCAAGTACTTGAGAAACTGGAATAGAAGAGCTGTATCTTATCATAGGCAGAGAATTTTCAGACAAATTCCTTGCCTCAATCTGCCAGAAGAACACCTCAGATCCATAATACAAAAGGGCTTTGCTTGTGTGTAGATTACCTAATTTCTTCAGATCACTCTCCACTTCTGTGAGCTTTTCTGTGTATCTTCTGTGGGACGTTTCCAGGCCACCTGTCACATTGTCCATTTTTTCTACAACTAGGGGAAAGAAAACCGTATGTTACGGAAAGAAGAGAAGGGAAATGATGAAAAAGGTCTAGTAAACAATGAAACAAACAAAATGCCACACCACTACCACCAAACAGTAAAAAACCACCTTAAACTTGCCTTGCTTGTCATTACCCTCTGCTGTTGCTCTGTGAAATGTTGGAAAGATGAGCTCCTATTTGCTGGTGGACCTAGAATTCTTCCAGTTCCTGTCTGCCAACAGTCCCTAAACATTTTTTTTTGCCCATGAGCAATCTCTCTCCTGAATGAGGAAATCCCTCTTTGTGGGTTTTCCTCACGAACAAAGTCCTTTTCTTTTGACAGTATTTCCATGCTTCAAGCACCGTGCTGTGTGGCAAACTGATTGCTAAAGGCTCAGATGTGTGAAAGAAGACTCCCTTTAATTTTGCTATGAGCATTTCTCCTTAAAAAGAACTTTATTTTCTTGTGCCTTTTAATCATTAAAAGTTGCCACTTGGATAGCAAACTTAGGACTGAGATAGTAATTACTAAATGTTTCGGGGCTTGATATGCATAACATATGCATATCATATGATAAACATTGATAATGTTTAAACAGATCACTCAAAAAAGAACACTCAAAAGAGTCTTGAAACGATTCTGCCTCATTAAGATTGATGGTGATTCAGGAAGTGCAGATTTATGACTGATGTGCTCTTTATTTTGTAATGTCTGAGAAATTTTCTTATCACTGAGATATTCAATTATTTGATGAAATTAATATGGGAATGGAAAAAGCAGAGCAACAAATAAAGAGCCCAGGTAGCAAAAATGTGAAATGCTTGCAAGATCAGAGGTAGCCTACAGCTTTCACACCAAACGTTGTCTAATAGCCTTCTGCATTCAAGGCACAACTATGGGTAGAAATTGCTTTTCATCCTGAGATAATTTAGTCTTTTAGCTACACTGGGAGCAGAATGCATCTGAAACAACTCCAGGAAAGGCTAAATGAGTTATTGTGCCAGCTCCCTCTTTCAAACAGAAGAAATAAAGTGTTTCCCATGTCTTGAGGTTCTGTAAACCTGTATGAAGTAGGGGGTACCACTAACTCTTTCTGTCTGTGAGATGATCTGCTGCTAGGAAATAATCTCATAGAAGTTGTTGCTGTGTAAAGATCTGGGTTTTCACAGGAAGTGAAATTTAAGGATCTTTTGTTGCTCATGAGCAACCACACGAATCCCAGACCTTTAAAGTGTAGTCCACCAAGTGCTCCTTCTTTATTAACTTTTGCCTTTGTTTTTCTGATTCTGGTACCACCATTACACAGGATGCTTACTCCTTCCCCAAAACCAACATGAAAAAAACCAGACCAAAACTATCTGATGCAACAGCAGTGAGGTGAATGGAGTTACAACAGAGGAAAAGTCTCAGGGTTGTCAGAGAGACCAGACACCCCTTGGTGAATTACCTGCCTGCTCCTTTCTAGGCTGCTCACAAGCCAGTAAAACAGAGACTCTACTGTGTGTGCAAAGTCAGTCAGAGTGTGGCTTTCTGTATTTGAGATGATGATAGATTTCTTGCTAAACACCAAGCTACAATAATGGCTTCGCTTTTTCAGAGGGACAGTTGCTCAATACCCTCTGCTTTAGAAAGCATTTTTCTTCCCATTATAGCACTAATTTTTCACTGTTTTTTCTGCTCATTAAAGTTGTCAAAATACTGTATGCCATTTTTCCTAAATGAAACCAGAGCTGATTCTCTGTTTGTCTTCCAGACTGGAGCCCAGATCAGCAAAGGTACTTCAGCTACTTCTGACACTCCATTGATGCATGGAATGCATCCTATGCATCACATGCAGTGAGCATGAGGACCATACTTGGCTTTTCCTTCTGGCTCTAGGCAGCTCCTTGTTCAGTTTGTGGTGTTTTCCTTTGGCTACAGATAGTAACTGTGAAGGGCATGGACCACTCTGGGCACCTTATGAAATCATCCGTATTTAAAAAGCAGACCTAATTCAAGTGTTTCTGCTGAACCTGTGCCTTGACTAGCAATGTCATATCACCTATGGATCTTTTAAATTCAGATTTAACGTAATATTCAATGGTTTTTCCCAGTTATGCAACACACTTGGAGTTGGCAAATGAGTATATATTATCAGTAATTAAAGGAAAATGTAGTTTCTTCTTTTTGCTGTCCAAATGAATGGCATTTTGTTCTTCAGATATGAAGTTTAATCAGATCTGAGATTTTATACTGTCATATAACAAGTATGTTTTCCTGGCTGAATGAAATCTAACTCTGGAAACTTGGGTTAAAATATAACCGTGAAGAGTCCAAAGCAAATGAAAACAGCAGTAATCCAATCAATTCATAGTTGTCTGGCAGTTAGATGAGATTGAACAGAAGTAATTATACAACAGCATATGGTATTTTCATTGCTCAAAGTGAAAAAAAACCCCAAACCACCCCACACTACAAAGAAGCTGCTATGTAGCTATGAACAGCCTTTGTGGGGAACACCCCAAAAATCTGATGAAGCAGGGCTTTAATTAGAAGACTTATTGGTATTACTGATGGCCATGATATGTGGGGAAGGCAATGCCTGGGCTCTGTTTGAAGGATCTCTAATGGGCAATGTTAAAAGGCCTTTTAGTCCCCAGCAGCTTCTCTTCTACAGAAAGTAATAGCTTTTAATTCTAGCGTGTAACTGCATGCCAGACAGCAGTGACAGGGAGGGCTGACAGAACACTTAGCTGGAAGGACTGTCTGCATCTGAGCCCTCATTCAGAGGGGCTGGAAAGAGAAGGCTGCTTTCAAATACCCAAGGTATTGATTTTTGTCTATTTGATACTGAACTGGCAGTGACTTACCCCAGTTAACTAGCTATATTAGGCAAACGATTTTTTTAATTTTTAATCTGTTTCCTCTTAGAGGGCAAGTCCTGACGAGTGAAGTGTAGAGGAGGGAGGCCAGAGC
Organism: Origma solitaria; assembly: GCA_013397895.1. NCBI lineage: Eukaryota > Metazoa > Chordata > Aves > Passeriformes > Acanthizidae > Origma > Origma solitaria. Next base: position 907,275 of record VZRL01003917.1, on the reverse strand, counting down.
CAGGTTCAAACCACTCAGCTCCAGCAGAAGAAACAGAAGAGGTCTCTCCAAATGTGCACTTAGCTCAAGGGCTAAGCTGCCATCCCATAGATAAACCAATGCATATATTTGCATTATATAGGGGTGGGATCTTAGCGTCCATGGTCAAACATATCATGGACCTGTGGAACTTGATCCCCTGCCCAAACACTTTCCCAAAAAAAGTAGTAGCTTATTTGCTTTCCTTCTACTGTCCTGCAAGTGGAAAGGATGAACTCTGGAGAGAATGAGTAGAGAGAGGCCAATGTTGGGTTTTGTTGCTCTTGATATCAAATGAAGTCACATGGACTGATGTCCTGTGTTTGGGAATGTCTTTCCTTCCCTGGTAGTAGCTCCCACCACCATCTCTGGATGGAGCCTTCACTGGTAGGTGAGCATGTGGAACACTCTCAGAAGTGAAAGTCAGCCATAGTGGGTGGCCCAGGCTTGAACAGCCACTTTTAACCTCCTTCAGGAAAAGGCAAAACACGCAGCTGTAATATCCCTTACAAAGGCCACTCTGCTACTCCCAAAAATCTGCCTGCTCTTAAAAATGAGAAGTATATATCTTAAACTTGCTTTTGGTTAGCTTCACCTTAATTCACGTCATGGTCTTTCTGCATTGTCATCTCAATTTCTGACAAGGTCACAGTGGAAAATGTGGTGAGGATCCTCTAAAGGAAGCCAAAATTTCAAGTAGTTGCTGACCAGAACAGGAGGACTGTCTGCATCTAAGCCACTAAGACAAAATGGGCCATCTCACCAGGATATGTTGGCCCAGGCAAACTATGTCTGGGAGACAGAATAAAGAAGTAGATGAAAGTCATGGTGGGCATTACTCAAGAAACTTAAAAACAAGAACTGATTAGAGAATGAATATTACCAGAAATTCAAGCTGCAAGAATTCTAGCTTCCCTTACTGGAACGAGTCACAGGAAGATCATTCATCTTCAATAGACTAATCTGGTGCTGGCTGGTGCCAGAAAAATTATAACTTTGTGTTTTTCATTTAATTTAAGAAAGTATGTGCAAAAAATTACAGATTGCTTTATTAGTGTTTTAAACAATAATTTGTTTTCTCAAAGCAGGATAACAGTAAACCTGCCTTGTTATTCCTTCATATTTTGTTTCCTTGTTACTCATTCATGTTTTGGTTTTAGGTTTCTCCAACATACTATGTAATTTTTACCACCAGTTTGGAGGTTTGTTCTGTGTTGACTTTGCCTCCCATTGAGTCACTTTTTTGCCTGCCATATTTAATCCACTGATTAGTAGTTTTAACGTTTTAAATCACAAAGGATATCTAAATGAGACGTAGGAAATGAAAGTTTTAAAAGTAGTTTTGGGCTTTATAAACATAAGTGTGGGAGGCATCTTTAATGGAAATGTAGCTAAGAGACTGAAAGAATCCCTGATGCCAGCACAATTCCTTCTTTCAGTGTCATATTGCAGTAAAAAAGACAGGCCAATCTCTGATACAGAGAGCAGAGTTCAAGAACTCTATACTTTTATTCTGAGTTTTGTTCTTCCTTTAAAGCTTAATTTCTTCTCAACAATCAAAAATAATGCAGTCATTTATTTTAATATGTACTGTGAGATGGGGTTTTGTCTAACATGTTTTTCCTACAAATTAGCACATAGGCACTGTGAAGCTTTTAAACTGCAGGTACAAAGGGCAAACTTAATGCCTGACATATGACCATTTGCTTCTTGGTGTTACAGAGGGAATACCTTGGATTCAACAAGACTTTTGTCTTTTTGCCTCTTTCCCTTGGCATTCAAAAGTCGCAGTCACCAAGTTGGTGGAGCAGTGGTCACCAAAATGTCTTAGAGTCTGTGAGCAAGATATGCACTATCCCCCTTCCTATAATCCTTTTAACATTCACTTGTGGGAGAGGGAATTCTTTTATCCTTGCCCTGGGTAGCTGTGATTTGGTACTGCTACGACAGAAAGACTCATCCCTGGTGAGTGACTGCTCATTCAAAGAAGGAAGTTTAGAAATGAGTGAAGCAAAGACTAAGCCTCCAGAAGAGAGAAAAGCCTGGGGAAAAGAGGGTGCTAGGGGCTCCCATGGAGAAAGAAGCTTGAAAACTAGATTGAAATGAGGAAGAAAAACTCCTTCTCTCAAAGTCTTTTGGACAGTTTCCTTATTGCTACTGCTTCCTCCACACACACAATCATTTACCAAAGATAAAGAGCAGTAGTCCCTCCAACTTGATACGCTGCTTCTGATGCTGAGTGAGGTCTGATTCTTCTGGTAAGCCCCAGAACTGACAGCCTTATATAAAACTCTTGAGGGAAATTCTGCTAAACCCCAGTCATTTAGTGGCTGGGTTAAATCTGGAAAGATCCCATTCTCATCTATTGTGAGCAGATCTCTGCGGATTCATATCTGCTAAAGGCCTCCCCTACTCCATATGACAAAATGATCTTATCTTTATAGATCAAGAACAAGAACAAGAATCCTGGAAAGTATTTTGTCCTTCAAAATCTGACTTCCAGAAGCCAGTTACTTCGGGAGATTTATTCACATAAATGTACTGCATTTTTTTTACATTTCATATGAATTTGCCCCATTCCATCTGCTTTATCATGAAACAGGATTACCCAAGTCTCTCTACCTCTTCCTCACATTCTCTCTTCTCCCTGGATAAATCTTCCATCTAAACCAAATAGTTTTAATTTTCTCCCACTCAAAATTGTACCAAGTCCTCTTAAATAATTATTTATCCTTTCTCTTTCTACAATTACCCTTTCTTTTCCTGGCAAAGAACCAGAGGTGATGTCAGCTCTGCTATGAGTGCAGCTGTTGGCAGCACAGGACGCACTGCATGCTAATCACATGAATATTTACCCAGCTCCTTGGACAGGTTTTGAAGCTACTCTCAGAGCCATACTCAGACAGGTAGTTTAGAGCCAGTTTGGTTTTCTCTGCAGCAAGCTGTGATGTCCTGTCATAATGTTCACAATGATGTTGTTCACTTTCTTTTTTTTTACCAGAAATTCACACCTTATTTATTTAACTTATTATAGCTGTAACTGCACAATAAGCAGATATTTGCATCAAAACATTTCTAAAAATGCCTAAGTGGCTACAGTTAATTAGTGATAAGGATGTATGGGAATTTTAAGCCATGTTTCCCAATGGGTCCAACCAGTGACTCGTACAAATGAAATTCTCTCTATCACTGGGTTGCCCAACTAACGATCTTTGAAATTGCTGATAAAAACTCCTAAGTGTCTTTGTTCATCACAGTTATTGTGGATATGTCAATACATTAGCACCTCCTGGTTCAATATTTCTCCTTCCAGATATTTCAAAGTAAGATTGACACTACACTTCGGTCCTATGATAAATATTATATTAGTAAGATATTCTTGGATGTTGCACTTGTTACACACCTTTGGGTCTTTCAGTACTCCTTCTTGGTGGAAGAATGATCATTTTGTTCCAACTTTTCTTTCAAACATCTAACCTAGCTACAAAACTTCATAATTATTTGCAAGTGAAATTCTAAGGTTGCAGTTTGTTGTTAAGTTGTACAAAAAGCCAACATTGCCCAAATACTGACATTTAAGCTAAAATGTGACAAAATGCCTGGCCAGCTAATAAGTGACAATGCATTTGGATGCTTCTCTGAAAGTGAAATGTTGGTCTCAATGCATACATACCTTTGTATCCCAGAATGGCTACTGTGATAGTTAACAGGGCACATAAAATATATAATAAGATGATGGAGAACTTCAGTGCCCAGTTATTTTTACACTTGGTGCATTGGGTCCCCTCCTGAATACCTGCAAAAGAAGATGTAAAGAAATTTAAAGCAAAGGCAAAGAACACATTGCTAGGTTTATCTCCTTATTTCCTTTCCTCCGTTTTCTAAGAGCAAATTATTTATGTAAGCAGATGATATATGGGTGCCTATTTGCCTATGCTGCCAGGATAACTGTTACGGTGGTTAAAACATCAGCTCAGTTTGGATTTCAGCTTGTGTAAGAGAAGTAGGTTCTGCTTCACTGGAAAACCTGTGGCTTTCCTGAGAGATGGCTATTTTCTGATTGTGCTAACAAGATTATGGTGAGCTTTGGAAATAAAACCTTTATTAGCATCTCCTCTCTCAGGCATCACGCTGCAGCAGCTCTTTCTTAGCGTTTGGTATCCCTACGGGGGCAATAGGACACAATAAATGTTCTGGCAGAAGCAAAATACAGAAATGGAATGTGAAAACCTGGTAGGAGTACTGGTCCTGCTTTGTAACCATTACCACAGACAGCTACCACGCAAACACTTTCTTTCCATAATGAGAGAGAATTTTTCCATATTTTTAGGGGTGTTGGAGAACACTATTTCCACAGAAAAGAAGAGGTGCTTTACTGATACAGCCATTGGTACATCCACAGAAAAAATGCTGGTGAATTTCCCTTCATGGACAAGCTTAGGAAAAAGGGCCTCAAGTAGATGAGAGAAAACAGAACTTTACTATTTTACATTTGAGCTTTTTTGCAGAATGGTTTGATATCTTTGAGTCTATTAGGGAAGTAATTTTCTTCTTTTGTGCTGCTTGGGAACAGCTCAAGTGCATTGGAAGCATTGATTATTAATCAGAAGCACAAATGTGTAAAAACCTGAAAACTGGACCACAGTGCTAGAACAAATGGGCAGGATTTATCCATCTTCCCAAGCTGTGTTAAGCAGGCCAGGATTAATGTAACTTTCTGTGTGTTCAGCAAATGCATTTCTTTGATATTTCACTCTATTTGTGTACTATTAGGGGAGTCCCACAGGAAAGCTTTAAGCTCTAATAAATTCTATGTACCAGATTACTTAACTAATCAAAACTTGCTCTGTAGCTTTTTATGAGTAACTTATATTTCCCCCGAGGCCTAACGCACAGATGATTTTACTTTTCCAAACTCATGACCTTCTGCAGAGTGGTTTTTTGTTTTTCACTTTTTTAAGAGAAAAGCACAGGCCACTTCCCCTGGGTTCATGGACGATGGGTGACCAACATAACGAGTTAAGTCAACCGCATTCCTCTCTCCAACAACATTTTCCAATGACTTCCTTTAAACCCAAGGTACTTGAAGGAGGAAGGATTACCATGTTGGAGCAACTCAGGAAGAGGATTTATACGAAGTTTATATGACAAGGCATTTTCTTTAATTCCTTCTGCACATATATGAGCTGTGGCTAAAGCAGAAATGCACCTTTTGCAGGTCAACCCACTTTCCACATTACATCATCACATGTTTTTTTCTAAACTTTTCAGATGTGACATCATATTCTGTTGCCATGTGATGAAAATGATGTCACAGATTTGGGTTCCTTGAGGTTTAGGCATAAGACCAGTTGGGAACATCTGGTTCTTTTTTTGAGGAACATTATGGGAAAATGAGACAAAGGCTTGTAAGCATAAACTCAAGAATAGAAATTCCAGAGGGTAAAGGCTTCTCTCCTGCCTGTGAGGTGGGAAGGCAGGGAGCTGGCAGAAAGACAGGCAGTTGCATAGCCCATTTATTGGTGGCTCAGATTCGGAAGGGTGGTAAATCCTGCACGACAAAAGAAAAGCTGAAAGGTCCATAACTCAATAGTCAGGTTTGCTTACAGATCCTGATGTATGGGCTGGCTTGCTTTCTTTGGTTTACAGTCTCAAGAAGTTTGCTGGTGAGGAAGTTCTAATTGCTGAAAAAGCAGAAAACGGAAAGTGCAGCTTGCTAAGGGTTTGCAATAGGTATTCAGAGACTGAAGTTATTTCACAGTGGGAACTTGGTGGTGTCTGGAGCACCATTTTGCTGGTCTTCACTGGTACTAATGGATTATTGAGCCCCTGTGCCCTGAATGCAAGGTTCCTTCCCTGAAGGGTTTAAAATTCAGATTCCAATTTGGTTAAGTCTTTGAAAGTCCCACATATCCAAAAACAAGCTTGGGGGCAAAACTCACATCATATTCACTTTCTAAATACACAGATAACAGAAAGCTTGATCCTCCTTATTTTAATTGAAGCAAGCCTAGATCCTTATCTGGGAAGAATGATGGACTGCAGAGGTACAAAACACAGAGAAAAGCAGAAGTAGAAACAAAGTCTTTGGCAGCAATTGCACATAGAAAAGTTTCACTTGATAACTGTCTCATATTAAGATTACTCATTTTATGACATGAGCTGCTTTCTGTCACTGTACTTCAGCTTCCTGGGTAGTGTAATGAGCTGAAACTTCACTGATGTCACTGCACGTATTGCAGGTCAGCATCAAACATGAATGTTCCAGTGCTTCACGGGGATCTAGTTTCACTTGTCTCGGTCCTCTCTACCTCTGGTTCAATAAAACAGCACTTTGGTTTTTTGGAACTTTTATTTTCAGCGTATTTCAAACTGACACCAGAACAGCACCCCAACAAAAGCCAGATCTCTCCATTCCTTAACAGTCCAGCACGGTTAGTATCAATAACACAGGCACATCATACTAAAGCAATCCTACAGGCTGGAGTGATTCCATTAACTGAGCTGGGCTGGAACTGTGTATTGCATTCCTTGCTGGAGCTTTCTGCCTGTCAGCCTAAAACTACATCTGATTGCCAGTGAACCCCTGCTATCCTCATCTAACATGCCCCAGGTCCAGGGCTGGAGTGAAAAGCCAGGGAGCTTTAACAGGCTCCTTTGTTTTACCTAGGATGCAGTAAAGTCTTTCAGAGCAATTAAATTTGCTCTTTATTGCAAATATGTAGTGCTTGATTCTGCAGCTAGTAACACCTTATTTTCTAGTTTACTAAACATATAAAAGCTATACAAAAATACCAAAGAGATAGGTACCCTTTGAAGAAAAGATTTGGAAGGCTCATTTGGATGTCTTTCTGAGCAGTTAAATATATCAGGCTATATGCAAGGCAAAAGGCCGGAACGCAACCCTCTCTGTAGAGGGATGAACTACAGTATGATCAGGGTTCCCCAGCCTCCCCAGGACACACCCTGACTTCAATTTGTCCTGTTATTCTTCCCCACTACCTCACTTAAGGATCATGCCCAAAGAAGATTGTTCTGATATGGGAGATGCATTTAGTCCATGTTGTGAGGACACGTTTTTATTGAAAGGCTGTTCTGAAAAGATATGATAGCCAAAAAAAGAGGCAACAACAAATGGGAGTCAATTAAACATGCTTACTGTGATTACACAAAACCCAGCAGCCTGGCACAAAATTATGCAGGTTTACCACAAAAGCTGAGAGTTGAGGCTTGAAGGAGCCCATGCTCAGGCTTTAACCTGACAGAACTTCCCCAGTTTTATCCACTAGACTGCCTGCTGTCATGGCTTACATAAAATGTGGAGTTCTTCCAGGAGATGTATCACGTCTCATCTAGAAAGCCGTAGACTCAATGGACAGGGAAAGACCCTACACAGCCATTCCATTGACAGAACAAACGTAAAACCCGCAAAAGTGGGTTATCAGCTGAAGTCAACTCTTCGCCGTTTGTTAGTGGTGCTCCTAGTGCAGCACACTCCTCTCTGTGTCCTGTACACGTGTTTTCAATGTTGGTCTGCTCCCAGACATTTGTCACTGACTTCCAAACCCAGGGAGCCAGGGTCACTTCCGCGTGACGTGCATTTCTCACTGCCGATTTGATCAATGTTTAATAAATATCAGATGGGACACAATGTGCCTCATTTCACTGGACACATGCTTTTTTCCATTCCTTTCCCTGACTTATTAAAATAAGAGCTCTGGTTTTTCTGCCTCACTGTTGGGAAGACATCTGGCCAAACAGACAGCAACCTAGTACAAAGAGATCCTGCTGTCTCACATGCTTTGGGGACCCCCTTCTCTGCAAACCAAAATGGTCACAAAAAATATGCAAGTGAGACATCCCCCTGTTACCAGGCTTTGTAGTATTTGTTTTTATAGCATTACATTCCAGTGACTGAAGACTTTGTTCTCACGCAGGGGGTATACATCTGCAGATTCTTTTCGGGCTCCAAGAAGAGGTTTTGCTGAAGGAGGAGCTGGGCTTTTTTTGTTTGTTTGTTTGGGGGATTTTTATTGTTGTTGTTGTTTTGTTCCATGGTTTTAATGGGAGACTAAATATCTCTTGGTAACCATCTTACAAAATGCGTGACTCCTCAACAGTATTATGCTTCAGGAGCACATCTTTGAACACTGGAATATGAGATGCCCATACATTCATTTTTCTGAATAATTCTCTTAGAAGTATTTGCCTCTGTGTTCTTTTCTTGGCTCTGGCTGCAGGACCATAGGTGGTCTCATAATATTTCTGCTAGCAAATCAATTTTGACGAATATGCAAGGTTTCCTTCATAACCCTGACAAGAAATGTACTGATAAGATAAAGAAATGTAGTGCAGGAAACAAAAATACATTAGTTTGGAGGGGCTTTCCCCAGGGTGATTCACTGAAAAGAGATAACATCCCTTGAATTTCGGAAGGAAGACTACAAGCCTAGTTTGCAGCTTTCAAATGATTGATTTCTCAAAGCGAATGTTTTCAAAACAGCAGTACATCTAATACCTATATTTAAAGGGACTTGAGCAAACTATATACATCTAATTCAAGCCTCCTGCCCTGGAAGGTGCCCCTGCCCATGGCAGGGAGGAAAAACAACTTCCCTTCCGACATGAACCATTCTATGATTCCATGTGTAATTAGGAGTCAAATACTGAGAGGTAATTAAACATACAGAGTGGCAAGAAGCTCCCAGTGGTGTCTATCTCACTAGCAAAAGTAGGTGATTCCATGAGGAATCCATCTCTAGGTTTAAACCTGGATGTAAGTGCTTAAATTCAGGCACCCACGTGTAAAATGATAGGTTTTTACTAATATGCATGACTTGCAGTTATGAAAGTAAGTTTGTCTCATAGGTCAGAGAAGATTTTAAAATTCAGGCATGTAAGTGCTTTCACACATACATACACACAAACACACGTTTATGTTCAAATATATGGAAAAATATGTGTGTGTATGTTTTTTACAGAGAAACTTTGGTAATGACAAAACCCCAGCATATCATATTAGCAAACTCTAAGAAAAAGCAGGCAACAGTGTCTTACACAGCAATAACTTTGTATAGGTTTGAGATTACTGGATCCAGCCAGCCACAAAATTCACAGTGAGATTTTTGTCTTCTCTTCTGTATTGTGTCACAGGTTATTAAACCACCCCTCTTGAAACCAATTCCCATGATCCTTCATGAATGGTTTTGTTGCAGTGAGCAAAACTGATGATTCGATGGTTCCATATGCTCACTTACTTCAGAAAGGAATTGTTCTTTAGAATGGTCATAAATGGCAAAAAATTGAGACTGGTTCATGCCTTTTAAAATTATTGTTTTGAGAAAAAACGACTTTCTTCAGTTTAGAGTCTATTCTCACGCTGTACAAGCTATAATTTGAACTACACGTAAATAGCTGTCCTACACATTTCCTAGCTAATGCGTAAAGGTCCACACCTCCTCCCACAATCTTGGTAAGCCCTGTCTCTGCAATGGCAATGGCCCTGCTCACCCAAGTAGTGCAGTGCTGGCCTATGGGCAGGTGGATTGCAACAGCCTGCTTAACTTAATTGTCAGATTTTTACAATGTCATTGGAAAAAATATTTAGCACAAACATGCTGTCATTTGTTCCGGAATTTGCCAGTTTTGCGTCTGATTTTGCAATCAAATAGGGATACATGTGAGGTATGCTTGCTTAGAAAGGGTTTCTGGTTATTTATTAGGAAGCAATTAAAGCACCTAAACTTGAAATCTAAGCCGTGGGTATGTACTCACCTAACTTGTGCCAGTTTTCCAATGCCAGGTGGAAAATCATGAAACATGGCAGCAAGACACAGGCTGAAACAGCCACTCTATATTTCAAGTAAATACTGCAAGACATAGAGCTTCTTTCTTCATAATTTAATAAATAAATGGACCAAACCCAAACCACTCCATCTCCACAGGTTTCCACAGTGTTCAGCATAATCTGATTGCCCTGCTACACAGCTGGCAGCTTGTGCAAATAACCTCTGGAGAGGAGAAAACACACCTTAAAAGCCCAGTTGGAGAATTTGTGCCTCGCGATGCTGTGCAAGCCCTACCAGGGCCAGTGGTACCAGTTCCTGTGATTTTATCCTGAGCTTCACATTCAAGATTTCTTATTCACCCTGGTGCCCCACTCTTTCCAAGTGCAAGGCTGGGACAATCCGTGGTATCAGTATAGGCTGGGGCATGAACAGATTGAGAGCAGCTTTGCCAAGAAGCCTTGGGGGTGCTGGGGCACAAAAAGCTGGACATGGGCTGGCCCAGAAAGCCAAACACATCCTGGGCTGCATCAAAAGCAGCATGGCCAGCAGTCAAGGGAGGGGATTCTGCCCCTCTATCCTGCTCTGGTAGGACCCCACCTGTGTACAGTTCTGGGGTTCCCAGCACAGGAAAGACATGGATCTGTTGGAGTGGGCCTAGAGGAGGGACAGATGATCAGAGGGGCTGGAACACCTCTCCAACGAATACAGGCTGAGAGAATTGGGACTGTTCAGTCTGGAGAAGAAAAGGCTCCGAAGAAATTTTATTGTGGCCTTTCAGTACTTAAAGGAGGCTGAAAAGAAAGATGGGGACAAACCCTTTAGCAGGGCCTCTTGTGATAGGACAAGAGGAAGTGGCTTTAAGCCAAAAGAGGGTAGATTCAACATAGATATAAGGAAGAAAATTTTTACAATTAGTGTGGTAAAACACTGGAACAGGTTGCTCAGAAGGTGGTAGGTGTCCCATCCCTGGAAACATTGAAGGTCAGGACAAACAGGGCTCTGAGCCAACTGATGGTGATGAAGATGTCCCTGCTTATTGCAGAGCAATGGGACTAGATGACTAACTTTAAGTCCCTTGCAGCCCAAACTGTTCTATGATTCTTGCAGCTATGTAATTATGTGGAAACTTTCAGCTTGTATTCTAGGAGACGAGCATATTCCTAGACCCCTAAATAATAGAAGTGGGGAGTGTTCCTTAAGGCTTAGGAAAACAGAAGACTCCACCATTTACAGGACTTTCACAACCCCACCTCTACAGAGCCATTCTCAACAGTGAGGGGGCAATGCTGCAGCTGGGGCTGGCAGGGCTCACCCTGTCCCTCATCCCCTGAAGTGGAAGGGGGGCACTTTGTCCCAAAAGCCCAGGGTATTGCAGTAAACGTGAGGGATTTCCTTCTCTGGGACACCTTGGAAAAACGCAGCCCTTGATGATGTGCACACTGCAGCCCAAAGCTCTGCACACAGGGGCCATCAAACAAATTCTCCTCCACACACCAGACTGAGTCTGTTGGAGGCAGCGGCCACTTCCCATAAATCAGAATCCCACATCTGACATAATAAAGAGCCTCAGAGGGCCAACACTATTATCTCTGGAAAGCTTTCAGCCTAAGAAATACTTTTTTCTATGTAATGTACACAAACCCGTTCATTAAAGGAGGGGAGAACCCTCATTTTAAGCCTGACCATCATCTCTCACTTATTTATATAACCCAGCTAGCATTTTCTCACTGGCTTTGTTCTTCTTTGCAGCAGTCCACAGAATCACAATGAATTGTCAGAAATCCTAATTATACACTTCAACAACCACCACCATTTAATTATATAGCATTACCAAACAATGTCCTACTGTGATTAAACACTAAATATTTTAATTGAAGGGCTACAAAAAGCCCAACCACAACACAGGCTAAGCAAAGACTGCAGAGTATCTGAACTATATGTCAGGCAAATATTATGAACAGAACTGAAGAACCAGTGTGGTAAATTTTATGAAAAATCACGGATTTCCAACAGCTTAAGGTCCAGGCATAACAATGTGGTAAGAATATCGCACCATCAGAGGGTCCAGCATCCCATAGGCTATTAGATTTAAAGACAAACTCAAACCAGAACAAACCTCAGGAAGTCCTGGTACTTTAAAATAACTATCTGGAATAAGAGAGCTGTGCCTGTCCTCAGTTACTGAAAATCAAGCAAGGGATCACTCAATTAATGTCTCTGGAACTAAACCCAAAAATCGAATTAGGCTGTTCAAAAGATGAGAGAAGAACTAGAACAGTTAAAAGAAGATAGAAATTATGAACTAAAGACCTGTTCAATGACATGCAAGACAGCCATGATATATGACAGCAAAGAGCCTCTCTCAAACTCTGTCTCAATAGAGAAGAATTTAGACTGACTTGCAAGAAGAAATATAGCCAGATATATAGGGAGTTCAAAGCCAGATCTTTGGTTTGTGAAACAGCTTCCTAAGACAACCTGAAGATATTCCATTCAATGATTTAAATAAAGCTAGAGGTAACAGAGCATTAGCAAAGTCATGGAAGGGATCTGTACTTCAGAGTTGTGCCAGATGGCAAAGAAAGGCCTTTTTTGTCGAAGTCCGGGTCTTCCATTCTGAAATAAATATGCTTCCTAATGAAACATAGATCCTAATTAGGATTATATAATTTGATGACTAATGGACATGATTTTTAATATTAATTCAATTTACATTCGACTGAAAGGATGAAGGAAAAGAGGTAACTGACCCGAAGTGTATATTTTCCCTAACATTGTCTAATTTTGTAATACGGCATTTAGGTGTTAGGGACCCTAGCAATGGTGTTAACTGGTAGGCAGAAAAAGTGGTTAACTCCATGCTTTGTGGCTTTTGAGATCCATTTCTTTAAGAGGGCAACATGATCCCCTCCATGGCTGTGAGTGTGGTCGGTGCCAATACCCCCAGCAGTGACACCTGTGTTGCAGGGCCACTCACACAAAGAGCATGATGAAATCATCCAGAGCACAGGTGCAAAAATGATTCTCTTCACAGGAAGCTTTCACCTGTTGTTTTATCAATTTCTGCAACTTTTAACATTAAGGGCAATGCTAAAAATATTGGATCACTGTTTTAAAGAACAAGAAACAATGGAAACTCCAGCCATGCACAAGAAAGCAACTTTTCTGTATCCACTGATGTTGCCAAAAATGTTATCCCAGTTAACTACAGAAATTAAATTTTTTTATGTGCCTTCACAAGTTAAATGGAAATATTTGGCAGCCATCTGTTCCATGTAAATCTCTGTCCCCTGACATGGCTGAGGCAGGTCATTCATTTAAGAGCATTGTAATATACCATGTGTCACAGCAAAGTGTGCTTTTAAACTCTTGTACCTCATATGAATCTGAACCAATTTTCACTTGGGAGTCAGAAGAACAACTGACATGCCCTTCTGATCAAGATTTTTTCTCTTATCTACTGCCTAGTAAAGTGGAACAAAATAGAGTTTCAGCCATATCTGGCAGCATGAAAGCTGTGTTTACCTTTTTTGTTAGGGAAAAATACAGAGATATTTCTGATGAGGTTTTCAGCAGGAAAAAATTTGCCTGCATGCTATGAACAGGTATACTCAACTTCATGCAGAAAATCAAACCTGCAGATATATCTGGAACTACAGGTTTTGTTACATGTTCCAGCTGGAATGCTGCAATAAATGCTGGCATTAACAGAATTGAAAAAAAAAAAAATTAATCAAGATTTGATGCCTTAAATTAATATATAGACCTTTATACACCCTTTGCTGGATTTAGTGGTAATGCTCCTGTTGCCTTCATTAAGCACCACTCTAATATAAAAAATACCTCTTTTCCAACTGAGGACATTATTTGGAATTTAAAAGACTATGGTGCACAAAAAAGAAGAGGTGAAAGTGTTTCTATCCAGGCTGGGTACTTAGCAGTTACACAGACCTCTTATTTGGAAGGTAACCTCAAAATGAAGAGGGTCACAAGGAAGAATGCAGTAGGACATCAAAAAAAAGTGAGTTCAGGAAACAGTAGGTATAAAGCTACTGCTCTACTCTTTTAATTATGCAAATTCCCACTTCTGATTAGCCCTTTCCCTGTAATATCAGGAATGCTTGGCTGAGATACCAACACCGAAGTGAGAAGAAAGGATCCCCATAGGCACTGCACTGAACATAGCTCACGGTCACAAATCCACCGGCTGCAAATTCACTCCTAATCTCCTGAGGCTACGTGTTCAACTACAGGAGAGAAATTATGTCTGGGTATGAGTGCTGCTCCTCTGGAAGTGTACTGCCTTACTCCCCTCAGCTGAATTGAGACTTGGCATTATATCACCTCCAAAGGAGAGGAGCTGTCACGGCCTGGATTTATTTTTCACCTCACTGCCCTTCTAAAACCACTTTCTAAAGGTAGGGCTTTTTCCACAGAAATATTGCAGGCTTGATGGCAGACACAATAAATCTTGTTTCCATGCTCCAACCTAACCAACCTCCCCCTCTGCCTCCTTTTCCAGAATCTTATCTTTTCAAAGTGGAAGTTTCCCTCTGTGAAGCTGGATCTCTAGGTTAAGGAAGGACTGTGACCCAATGCAGCTTCCATCTTTCAGTTTTCTCATTCTGTTCCCCCCTTTTGCCCCTCTCCTGTCTCCTTGTGTCCTGTAGCATCTCTGATGTGGCGGGCCGGCCCCCGGGCTGCCTCCGCCGCCCACCGCGGCCGCTGCCGGTGGGGCGGGGCCGGGGCCGCCCGTCCCGCCGCTCCGGGGGGCGGGGAGCGCCCGTCCCTCCTGCTCTGCCGGTCCCGGGGGCCGGAGGGAGCCCGCCCCGGGGTTGCGGGGGGTGTGCATGTATGCTTGCACCGCCCTCTCCCTCTTCCCTCATTGGTTATCCCTCCCCGTTTATAACCGGCTGCACAGGGCAGTCGGGGCTTCCCTTGTCCTGGCACCCCCGGGGTTGGACCCCTCGGGGTGTGAGGATGATGGCTAGCCCTCTCCCTGCTCTCTCTCCCGACCACCCTCATCCCTTTCCCCTGATACCGGAGAGCCTCGGCAGAGCAATAAACCTCCCACCACCCTTTGCCTCACCACAAGTCCTTTATTTTCGACTACTACACTCTGACTTCTGAGGTCTCCCTAACCCTGGCTCATTCACACCTCACTAGCATCCAATTTCCTGGATAAAACACAGAATGAATTCCTCAGGCAATCATAACGTTTTTTTCAAACACTTGTGCCAATGTGTAATGACTGTGCAATGTAAGGAGCAAACAGCCCTGATAAATGGATTTTTTCTACTTAATACCATTGCAATTTCTGGGACTTTTCCCTGCTTAATAGTCACCCTTATCTAGAGAGGAAATTTTAATTCTATAAATTACTATGAGAAGTTTCCTGTGGTAGGAGTGTGGTTGTGTTCTAATAAAGCAATAAGGAAATGTGCGCTATCTTGACAAATGCTGGGAAATGATGAATTAAATCTGCTTGTTACAACTGAGGAAAAGCCATGCAAAAGGACATCCAGAGCACCGCAGTCGCAAAGATAAGGAATTGGCCAACAATTAGACAACAAACGTATTACCTGCCTACATAGCACCTACCCCACTGCCTTCCTAATTTCAATGCAATCACTGTGTTAAGTAGGTGAAAACTCTACTGCAATCATGAAAATACAGAAGCTGACAAATTCATTAAACATGAAAACATTTGCTACACTTTCAACAGCAACCACAATAACGATAATAATACCTGCAAAAATAATTATTTTCTTGAAACATATTCCTTGCTATAATCCTTTTCTTGATAGCTTATAAAATCATGGAAAACCAAGTCTTTGCAAAATATTTTTTAATGGAACCAGAGAATTTTTAGGGTGTCTGTCTTCAGAGCAGTACAAGGGGAAGGCAGTTGCCATCAAGCCAGGGTCTCCTGAGATTCCAGATCTGAAGATGGAGGACTAAGAATCTCAGAATCACAGAATCATTTTGGTTGGAAAAGACCTCCAAGTTCATTCAGTCCAGCCTTTGACTCATGTCCGCTTTGTCAACCAGACCATGGCACTGAGTGCCACATCCAGTTGTTTCTTGAAGACCTCCAGGGATGGTGACTCCAACACCTCCCTTGGCAGTTCGTTCCAATACTTGACAACCCTTTTGGTGAAGAAATTCTTCCTGATGTCCAACCTGAACCTCCTGTGGCAGGGAACATAGCTTGAGGCTATGTCCTCTTGTCTTGTCACTTGCTGTTTGGGAGAAGAGGCCGATACTCACCTAGCTACAGCCTCCTTTCAGAGAGTTATAGAGAGTAATAAGGTCACCCTTGTGCTTCCTTTTCTCCAGGCTAAACAACTCCAGCTCCCTCAGCCACACCTCATAGGACTTAAAAGTCTTTGAAGTCTGATTTAAAGTCTGACTTAAGTGAAGGCTTAAGTATGACTTACTAGTCTTTAGTCTGGTAAGACTCAAGTCTTACCATGCATTTCAGGCTCATTGCTACAAGCTTTATCAGGGAATTGAGGCTGACAGTGAAAGGCTTAAATGAAACAAAATACTTTTCTTACCCCCAAAGACTGAATAAAAGACTAAGAACTTTTCACTACAAAATGTATGTTCGTTAATGGAAAGAAAATCCCAGGTCATTTTAACTAAAAGGCAGAAGGCATAATATAAATCTATAGTTACAAGTGGGAATTTGTAAATTTTAATACAGACAAAAAGTTGTAAAGGAGACCTTGGGGTTTTCTTCCCTAGTTGACATGCAAATATTTTATTAAAAGTTCTTGCGAAAGGTACAACCCTATGCAATTAAAAGCCCCCAAACCCAAATATTAGCCTGTGTTTCAGTGAAAGCAATCCCAAGGTAACTAAAAATTTGGAGGGCAACTATTTAGGGAAGAAGGAAGAAGGGAACTGAGTGAACTCAAACAATCAAGATGTCTAAACTTATTTTGAAAAATCATTCTGCCTGAAGTTAATGCCACAGACTCTTGGACTGCAAACCTAAATATCTGCCTTAGAACTTTCTCACTGGTTTCCAATGTTCTTCTACACTTGTAACTTTATCACAGTTTTGACTTTTTGATGAATGTTGAAGATCTCAAATAATGGCTGTAATAATCAGTTTCCTTGTTTTGATATGATATACCACTACAAATAGGAGGAAAATGGTCCCTTTCTGCACTTTCTGTAAAAGGTGGCATGAACCACATTTGTGTCAAATCTAAATTGGCTTTTCCATTCTTATTTTTTTTGCCAAATACCAAGATTTATTGGTCCTTGAAGAAAAAAAAAGACTGAAACAAATCTAGGGTCAATATTTAACTTCAGGGTCAATATATCTTGCCTTTTCACTCTCAAAGAAGTCAATATCTGCTGTTATTTATGCCATACTCTGCAGCTGCTCTTTTGAACTCCAACAGAGAAATACATCACGCCCTTGACCTGCAGCCTTTCCAACTAAGTGTGGAGACACTGTAATTTATTTGTTCAAAGCAAGTGTCAAATGTTTTTAGCACTAAACTGCACTAAACACTTTTGTTCCTTATCACAATTTCAGTTACACAAGTGCAACCTCTCTGACTTCTACAGACTTACATGCAATTTACATCAGTGCAGGTGTATCACTCAGCCAGGGAGCTGGAAAATGTTTTTTATTCCATGTCAAGCTAAAGGCATAAAACAGAAGAGCAGGCGAAGCAGCCAAACTGGCAGCTCAGTGGAAATTCTGTATTAAAAAAATTAACACACAACCCTATAACCTATTTAAGGAAAATCCAATAAAATACAAAATAACTCTTCCTTGTGTCTTTGGAATCCACAGGCACTAAGTCCCTGTAGTGTTCTAAGGTTTACAACTAATAGGCTGAAAAATAATTTTCACATATTAAAAGTGAAAATATTTTAAAAAAATTCTGTTTCTCAGCAGTTTTATTTGACTTAGTCCATTTATTTCTTGGCTAGTTCCTTGTATTGTAAGTTTCATTCCAGTACAAATTTTTTCCATGGCTGAAGTGTATACTCCTGAAAAGCAGAGCTGGAAATGTTGAAAACCATAAACTATAGCTAAAGGCACACATCACAAATAGGATCATGAAAAGCAGAGTTCTCAGTGTGAGCAGAACCTTCTTTTTCAATGAAATACGTACTTTGTTAAGCACACCTCATACCTCCTCATACTCTGACTCTTACTCCAGCCTCCACAAGGAAGAAATACTTGAACACATAAGCTGTAGCCTTTTCACGTAAGAGACGAAGAGTTTTCACTACTTTTCATGTTCTTCTTGTTCTGCACTTCTTTCCTGATCCGCAAGAAAAGATGTTGTCTTGTTTGCTCATTTGAACAATGCATCACTCTATTTAAATATAGCTTAAAGGAGACTTTCAAAAATATTTTTAAGGAGAATTAATGTATTCAGTTTATTCATATCCTACTATATGAATAGGATCTTTTGCTGGTGAGATCAATGTCAGTAAATTTTTATATGAACTTCGTTGCGCAGTGGTGCACGTGACCCTAAAACAGATTAAACTGCTTGACAAATGTCCTGGTAGTTCTTGTGCCAGAAGATGAGAGAGAATATGTCCAGCAAAAAGTGTTACACTCCTGTAGAAATTGTAAGGGTAGCATAATTTGTTACGCAGGTTCTTCTCTCTTCCACTCCTTGTTTTGTTGAGTGCTTTGTTAAAGAAATTTAAATACGCTCACAGAAGTTTCCTCTAAGTGTTCTGCCAAGGTGCCTGAGCAAACTCAGGTCAAAATTTTACTGTACATGGACAGAAGCCAGAGGACAGAAGAGCACTTAATTTTAATCATTATTTCATTAGTTAGTAAACTGTTTAGCTGCTCCATAATATTTTGGATTGTCTGAAAATGGCATACAGCTTTGCAGGAAATCCTTCTTTGGCCTCTCTCGCCGCAGACACAAACCTTATAGGTTTCCCAAAGGAATACAAAACTTAGTGCACAATCAAGCATAATGATGAGTACAGGGCAGCCATTCAAGCAAGCTGAGTCACAGGATAAACCAGGAGCACATACAAGAAAATGATTATTAGGGTATCTAAGAGAGTGGTGGAAACAAAATCACAAACCCTGTGTGCTATGCTCAGTGCAGCAGTGGCTCAAAAAAGGATGAGTGAGATGACAAGAAGGCTACCAAAGCGTTTCCACCATGATGTTAAGGACAAAAGGGCAAAGCCAGCTTCTTGGCTTGCTGCAGTGAGCTGCCAGCTGGACCAGCCTCGGGCATCACAGCACTGAGGAGAACTCAGCTCAACACGTGGACTGGAAAAGCCCAACTCACTGCTGTGGCCTCCAGCCTTCTCATGCTGGAGACAGTACTTGGAGGCTGGACAGCCTTGGACCAGCTCTACAGCTCAGGGCCAGGCCAGGCATTCAAAGACCAAGAAAAAAGGTTTCCTGGAGCTGGGGACCAGGGGTAGCTCCTGATGGGGTCAGGAGTCTCAAGGGCCACTGGCTCCAACGTAGCACATGCAGGAGGGAGCTGCTATTGAGCTAATGACACTAATGACCCTAATGTCCCTAGTGGGGAGGATGCAAGTCACACCAGGTGTTTCCACCACTATGAGTCTTACCAGGGGTTTGGAGTTTACAGTGAGAGGCTTAAACTGAGCCAAATGCTTTTCATATTTGGAAGAAAACAGTAATTAAAAGAAAACCAGAAGACTTGGCTGCAGGCTTGGGTGCTTTAATGGAGCACTGACACTAAAGGGCACTTTTATGGAGAGGTCGAAGGAGTAACATACATTCCTGGCTACAAGTTGGAGGTAGAGACTCTTCTTGGAAAAGAAGCAAAAATTGAAGCAGTGGGGGTGATTACAACTGGAACAAATTACCATCACGGGGGATTCCCTGTGCTTTAATGTCTTTAGATCAAGCCCGACTGCTCATTTAAAAGATATGCTTTAGCCAAAACCAAAGTCACTGGACTTTGTACAGGAGTAACTAGATAGAATTGCACAGCCTATCACACACAAGAGGTCAGAGTAGTTAAGTGCTTTGGCTCTTATCCCTACACATGGAAATACATGTGTCTTTGCTCTGGCTTGCTGCACAGAAAATATAGAAAGAGAAAATAAATATATGTCTCTAGGGGAAGTTCACAGTGATGACAAGATGCCTCACTGCCCCTAGGGGGATGTGTCTTTCAGATCCAGCTGAGCTCAGAATTGAAACAGGGAGAGAGCCGATAACCCTCCCAGATGTTTTATGGCACTGGATGGAGACAGGGGATGATAAGGTTCAGTGTATGCTGAAACAAGAGAGGGTTTGTTTTTTTCCTTATAAAGCAGGTAATAAGTTTGTTCAAGAAACAAAATAAAGTGAATCAAAAGGAATAATGGCTGGAGGCTAATTAAAAGCCTATTTCTGTTAATACAGGGGGAGAAACTGCTCAGGGATAGTTCATTATCTTGAATCATGGCCCTCTCATACTGCCAGAAAATTCTCTGAGCTTTGGTGAGTTATCTTTGATCTGGTTTGGTAAACAAAACTGCCGTGTTGTTGCTGTTCCCAAGAGTGGGCACAGATGTCCGCCTTGGCAGGCAACAACCAAGTCAAGTATATGTCTCTTATGTAAGGGTGAAAGGACACATTTCTCATCTTGACCCTTCTTTTTTTTTTTTCCTTACTTTTTTCCCTTTAAAGCTGGTTCTTCCAGTCTGCAGGACTTTCTTCAGACCTGTTAGCCAAATTCTGGGGGAAAAATCTTTTTGCCAAAGTGCAACTTTTTCCTTGAAGAGTATAGCGAGTATGGAAAAGTACGAGGGAAGAACAGTATTTCAGTCAACTAATACAGCTTGGGTAAACCTAATCATACGAAATCTTTACTATTTTTAGTAGTATGATTTACTATTTAAACCAATGAAAATTTGCTGATAATGCTAGGGACTACTAAAAAACCACAGTACGGAAAGCAAGGGTTTAGGACCAGGATGTGAAACTGAAGCATTATCTAGAAAACTGAAAAGGGCTAACTTGGACTGGCTCATTGAAGCTATTTACTGAAGTACTACTTAGGATGAAACTCACTTGACATTCACAGAAAACTTCTGAGGTCCAGCTGGTCCCTGCAGTCCCTATTCTGAGCATCCTTTCTGTTGTATTTGCACCATTACTTCTAGAGATAAATTAAATGCTGCATTTTGGGACAATTTAGTTACAACCAAAAAAGGCTAACAAATGATATAATAAATCAAACACTGGAAGATTGCTGGAAGTACTTGACAACCATGCATGAAAGCGTAAGCATCAAAACCTGTTTTCTTGCAAACTTGCCTTTATCCACATCTGCTGGGAAGGTTCCTGGAACTTGCAAGAGAACAGAGACAGAAATGGTGGTTTTTTGTCAGCTTTTCATGGCATAACGGGTAATCAACACATCAGCCTTTTACAGCCAAGAAAGCTGCCTCCCTGTGAGGTGTAACTTGAATCATTCCCCCTGTTAGTCACAGCTGGGGGTGGCTTGTGCTCTGCTTGCAGCCACCACTGCCGCGCTGGGGGAAGGGGTAAAGGCATGTTTGGGAATCTGCAGCATGGCAGGGACTCTGTCATGGAAGGGGGACGGTCACGGCAGAGAATGTGTGGCCACCTTTGCTTCAGGGCACTGCTTGAGGGATGCTCATGCTCTTGCCGAATTTTCCTGCAGCCCGTAGATGCGTCACTGTTTTAGCACCTTTTTCCACTAGGCAGCAAACCGTGGCAGGCTGAGCACCCAGGTCTCCTGTATTACCCAGTCTGACACTTATTAGCAGACAAAATGCCCCTGGGATGCTGAGGGTGTTTCTTAAATGAACACTGTTGCATTTCAACAAGGATGCTTAATGTGTTGCAAAAAGGAAGACTGGGGGCCTGTGTCTTCTTAATTCATCTGAACAGTACCTGGCAATCTTACAAAGTGAAAAAAAACCCCATTGCCTTGAATTTTCATTAAGGCTCAGTGTTTGGATTCAGTGCCAGTTCCCATTGACTCACTCTGTCTTTAGGATAAGTTGCAGACTAATCTATTTTACTTTCTTACAGCAGTGAGGCCAAATTACCTTTGTACTTGCTCTGGTGGAGCCTCACAGAGTTAATGTCACCACACAGATAAAACTCAGACCAAAATCTGGTGTGCTGATTGCTGCCCATTTCCTGGTTTTCCACTCTTTTTCAAAAGAGAGAGAACATCCCATCCTTCAGCCATGTGTGAAAACTAGAAAAGACACAAGTTCCAGAATTTCTATTTTTGCTTAGCTTGATTGAGACTCTTTAGTGAATGCACATTTATTTAAACAGATTGAATTTGCTTAGCAGCTATTACAAACTGAAACTCAGCTCTAAAATATTATTACCATGAATTAAGACAATTTTCTGTAGTGGAAATTCACTTCATAAATCAAGTCTGGTATTCACATAGCGGCACAGATGCGCAAACTCGACTTGCAGCTGTAGGCACTCAGAAAGCAGCAGAATTCGTCCCTAAATCTGCAATTGTTTGATGACAAAATGAATATATTATGACTTTCAAGTGAACAGATTACTGGAAGATGTTTTCTAATACAGAACTTCAGGATATCTAGTACAAAACACCACTGCTGGTAAAAATGAGGAGACAGTGGAAATTAAAGGGTTTTTCTAGTTCTGCCTGCATTGCAGTTTTTCAAATATATGTTCCTTTGCCTCCAACACGTTGGTTGGCAGGACAAACATTTCTTCAGTATTGACGAAACATTCGGCTCTATGTCGAATATGAAAGACTCGCATTTGCCCCACAGGAATGTAAAGCACTTCCAGGTCCAGGGGAGTTACTAAATTAGCAGCCTACATTTCAAAATTACCTGGGAACTCCTGTTGAAATTGGGACCATTCATCAAAGAGACAGTTCAACATTAAATACGTGGGTAGGAGGTTCACTGAAGTTGCTGGTGGTTCAGCTCTTCTGAAATTTGGTCTATTATTACAATACAGCCAAGGTCCTTGTTTTGAAGACTCTAGATTAATCCCACTTACTTACTTATTTTTGTCAGTCAAAAAGTGGCTGATATCCTGATTTTGGCTGACCAGAGAGATTAAAACCAAAAGCTCTAGAAAAAGAAGTTTGTGCACTACATGTTTGGGATGAACATAGAACTCACAAGAAAAAGAATTCTGTGATTCAGTGACCACAGAAAACATATTTTTTTCTATGATTACGATATTTTTTCCCAACAGACAATTCTTTATTCATAATAATTTTTCATCAGATTTAAATTTTTAGCATAATCCAATGTTCAGCCCTAAAATACACCACATTGGCCATTCTGTTAAGCTTGATGGTGAAATTTTGATTATATTGTTTTGCATTTACACCTTTGTCCTTAAATACAGACTGCCAGTCATGCCATCCACCTTAAATAGCATAGAAACAAAATTTTACTCCCATCAGGCAGTAATTTGACAATACAGCCCCTCCAGTGCAGAGATAAACTGAGCGAAGTCTGAATTGCAGGTTTTCATGAAATTTGCTGCCTTCCTGAGCAAATTTTTTTACTTCTGAACCAAATTTTCAACTCCTACATCAGTGTGAATCCAGGATAAGTTCAGTGTAGTGATTCTAGATCTAAATTGGTACAAGTGAAAGCAGAACAGCACTAGAATATAATACCGCAATTAAAATGTTACTTGTTGAAATAGACTGTAGAAGCCATGCCCAGAATCTTGGTTTTGTTGCTTTAATATATTTTGTGGGATATTCAAAAGTACTTCAAAAAAGGGGTCACCAATTCAGACCAAGAACTGTGTTAAAAATCAGCTTATATCTTCCCAGGACCCAGTCTTTCTGTAGTCCTTCCTGGTTCCCTGTCAAGGCAGTGCTTCCAGGAGCACCCTCAGAAACTCTGAAAACATGCAATATAAAGCCTGGGCTGCAGGAAATAATAACGTTAGGACAAATTAATGCAAAATAGAGCCCTTTTGCAAATTTACCATGCACAATTGGAATAGCTCCTATACATAAGATTCCTGCTTTATGAAAGTGGCATATGAGGAAAATCTAAAAGCTCATTTAACAGTTTTAGGAGTGATCTGCATTCAGAACACCTCATCATTAACACCACATTGTTTACCCAAGTGAGGTTGAAGAATAATGTGATCCTGGTTCACATGCCCCCATCCTGACTGAGCTTCCCTGCTACTCCTGTCCCTGGCCTCACTTCTAATTCAGCTAGTCAGCTTGGTAGATACCAGACACTCAGGAACCAGGCTGGAATACATTAGCCCTCTGAAACAATTTGGATTTTAGCCAGATGAGGTAAAAGCTGCATGACTCACGTGTTGTGCAATAACTCACTGTTCAGTTATCTCCATCTTCTCCACATGTCCCCATCTCCCCCCTCACAAACACCCTGAGAACTTTGGAGGTCTCTGACACTTTACCTGCCCTGCCTATCACACAGCTAAGTTTCCCTGGATGAATATATACACAGCTAGATATGACACAGTTTCTGCTGGTATCCCACCTGCTCAGCAATTCCAGCTCTCCCTGTGAAAGCTTGTGGAATGGGAGGTTAAAACTGCCAGAAAGCCTTCCTATAGGAACTTACAGCAAAGTGTTAATTTTCCAAGTTGTTTCAAAGGGGTGCATATCATGCTTCATTCCTTGCTGGTTTATAAATACATCTCAGATTTGTAACTCAGGTTGAAGCTGTCATTAAGTCATACAGGTTCTTTCTTTAAAAGTTTCTGCAGTGAACTTTCTCCACATTTTTACTACTGAAATTTTGGACACTAGGTTGGCCCCCCCTAGACTCAGTGATTAAAATCCCTTTGCCACTGGATTCCTTACATTTTTTTCTGACCTCTTCCAGAAGAGCTCCAAGGCAGCTGCTACCTCCTCCCTTTCCCCCATATGACTCCTCATATTTCCTGCAACCCTCTGCCATGTCCCACTTCCCCAACCCCACAACACACACATGGGTTTGTCAGCCACCCCAGACGTCCTGTGGAGTCAACCTCCCCTAATGCCTCTCTCCTCACACCCTGGCCTTCCCCTCCCTCCTTTCACTCATAAAGCTCCTGATGAACAAGGGAACCTCTCCATCTCTCACGAGCCAAGCAGCACGTGGTCTTTGTGCAAAGAGCCCCAGACCTGCTCCATCACATTCTTCTCCCTCCAACTCCCTTGCAGAAGTCCCTGGTGGCCTCAAGATTCAATGGCTGCATTGCACATGAGTTTGCCACCTGGTTGCCTTCTGGACAGCTCCTGCTACAAACAGCCCTGCCCTTAACATGGAAGCAATTCTGGAGAGGGACTGTACTGAATAAGTTACTGTTTGAATCGTGTGACCTAAAGAGTACTATAAAAGACTTGGTGAGTACAGTATTTATAGCTACTTCACCTGGAGTCTGGCAGTGAGGGCTTTTGAAACAGTACAGAGCAAAGTTTGCTAAAAAACCATCCCTCTAAACTTCCTCCTCTCTCAATCCTGGAAAAAGCAGGAGATACTCACTCATTAATCCACCCATTTTCATGGCAATACCACTTCAACAAAGGCTCAGAGGAGTATCTGCCTTCCCCACATAATGTCATGTCACGTAAGGAGGCTGTGACAGAAACAGATGCTGACTGTATATCAAATGGAGGTTACCACCCTGCTGATACACTTGTTATGTGAAGGCTGCAGTTGTCAGAAGTTTTGTACAGACTGCAAACCCACCTGGCTATTGAATGAGGATTCATCAGAGAGGCACCGAGCCAGAAAAAGCCTGATGTGAAACCCGTATTCAGGACCACATCCTTGCAAACGGCAATATAATCTCCAAAAATATGCATGAGGATATGGAGAATATGTCTGTACAGCATAAAATACCTGGCAATTGTGGTGGGCTCACCAACGTGTGGGTCATGGCTGAGAACCCCACCAGAAGACACAAATTTTGGAAAATACAGAGGAGTCAGAACTACAAAGCAGCTCAGTTGTAAGGCAATTTGCTTTGCTCATGCAATGCCGTCTTCTTTTAAAATATTGCCAACAAAATACAAAAGGCAAGAGCCCAGGCACGCAGGAGGGATAGGTGACTGTGTTTCAGCAAGAAGGGAAGGCAGTGCGGGTAACCACCAGAGCTTGTCAGTAGGAAAACCTGTAACTGAGGAGAGAGTAAATGAAGAGACAGTAAATGCAACAGCTAAGTCTGTAAGCAAAATTAGAGATGTGGTGTAACTGTGTCTGGTGACGGTACGGGAATAGTTTATGCTGTTTCTGCATCCACTCATTGAGCAACTGAAATGCAGAAATGAATTGGAGAGTACAGAAGAAAGGATGATAAAAACTTTCCTTAAAATGAGGGGTTTAAGAAAAAGTAATTTTACTGAGTTTATCAAAGATGAGGCTAAGCTGACTTATTAATGTTTTGTTCATAAATGAAACCCTTTCTGACAATACATGGCTTTCAAATAAACAAAGACATGATAAAAGCCAATGTGGTGGACAGTGAATTTAAATATATTCAAAGTAGACACAAGATGATAATTCTTATAAGAGATGTTGATTAATAATAGGAAACAGTGAAAAAGACATAATAAAAGGGATTTTCTGCTGCATGAAATGTTAAGGCTCAATGTCTTTTAATAAGATATGCCTTAGCTATGGAAAAAAAAAATGGGCATCATTCAGCAATTCTGCGGTCTTGTATTATAAAAGGTCATGTTTCATAATGGTCCCCTCTAAATGTAAAGTTATGAACCTATGCATTTTTAAAGCATTCTACACTCTTGAAAACCATTAATTGCACCAAACTATATGACTATAAAATGGAGTTTTGATGGACAGGCTGAAGAGCCAGTCCATAAGCCATAAGCTGCCTGTGCTTATGGAAACCAATTCAACAGCAAAGAGCAAACACATAGATGCCCCATGCATAACTTCTGGAGTACACAGAGGCTGCCCGAGCCACGCTGAGATCTTCTTTAGGTAGAAAATCAGAAAGGAAAATATTGATAATATGTCATGCTTGTTCCCTTAATGCATTTGAAGAGATATTTAACTGAATTCAGTTTTCCTGTTGCACCAGAAGTCACCCCATCTACCTCCCTCTTCCTTCTAGCACCTGTGCTTCAGCTGGGACTTGTGTTTGCAAAGCCATGTGTCAGGTCAGTCATGCTCAAACTGTGCCCCACTGTGCCTGAAGACCTGGCTCCTTCCACCCTCGGGCAAGGGGAGAGCTCCCACACAGACATGTGCATCGCCAGGGTGCTCTCCCAGCTGCAGCTGGGAGCTCACGGCACAGGAGGAACCAGTGCCTTTCTGTTGGGAAATCTGGGACATAGCAGAAACTGAAGAGGCACCAGACACCCATGGCAACTGATGAACCCAGTATGGTTTGGTGATTTTTCGTTTCTCTCCCTCTGGCCCCTTGAGGAAGGGTGGGGAGAAACTTTTCCTCTTCTTTTGCTGTTTCAGGAAAAAAAAGTATTGTGAGGCATAAGGTAAGTTATTTAAAAGGAAACACCTAAACAACATACAGAAAAACTGCCTTTTTAAAAAAATCCATCCTCACAACTATTCCAACATGTTTCAAAGAAGTCACTGTGGATTAATGATGTCTGCAACCACTTTTCTTACTAAATAGCTCACTCTCTCCTTGAGCACTGAAACAGCTTTCACCTCACTTTCACTTTGCTGTGAACTCTTGTAATTAAGGAAAGAGTATTGACATGGTCTCTGGCTTTTTAAATAATGCCAAAAGATTCAGTTTCCTTATATTACTCCTCTTGTGCAGTATTAGCAAAACTCCAAATCTCCCTGAGAAAGAATGCATGAGCTGACTTGGGAGACTGACAGATTTCCTTTGATGCCTCTCAAACACTGTCCTACTGCTCGTGTATCACTGCTGATAATGTGAAACACAGGGCTGGGAGCCCCAAGTTAACACTGACCCTGTCCCTGGACTCCCAGCACCACAGCACTACAGCACCTGCCCAGCTGAGTGTGGGCACATCAGCTCAGCACCTTTGTTCTGTGTCCTCCTGCCTGGTATGATGACATACATCCTTCAACACTTAGGCACCACTTAAATTACCAAAAAAAAAAACAAACCAGACCTATGTGTAGGTAAGTTTTGAGAAAGCTTTTAGAAAGGCATTGGCAAAATGTAAAATGGGTTTTGAAATGATACAACATTCCTAATCCTGCCAAGTAAGGTGTCACTTTTGTCCTCAGGTTTAAACTCAGAGAAAGCTTTGTCTACAGTTATCTCACTAACCATCACAATAATTGGTTTAAAACAGCATTGCCTTCATCAGATACAAGAGAGTTCCTCGTAAAAAAAAAAAACCAACCAAAAAAACCAAACCACTTTAATGATCTTCAAATATCAGGCTTTCTAAGGACCATAAGCCAAAATCTACTTGACTTTCCCCCTCAGCCTCCCTGTCTTGAAAAGCAAACTTCACATCTGCTTGTTATCAGTAGTTATCTCACAGCATGCCTCTGAATCATTTAGAAAACTCAAAGCACATGTTTATCCCTGCTGAGGAACCAGTCATTATGATGCTATTTACAGGCCCTTGGTGACCCAAGCTCACTACATGGTGTAGAAAACTGCCAAAGATTTTGTCTCAGGGGTTCTCACTGCTGCTAGGTTTAATTACAGGAGGCTGCACTCCCTCCTTTCAAGCTGCATTGAGGCATGCCTGCGTGAGGACATGTGGGAAAGCTAAGATAAATCAATTAGACATATGAAGCATGTTGCATGTGACTTAAAGCACGTTAAGTCATCATGTGGTTACTCTTATTCCGAAGAATAAAAAGGCTTTCACTTTCCTGTGTAGACAACTTCAAAGCTGCACTATTTTACAATTGTAGTGTGTAGTTAAAAGCAATGAGGGGCTAGGAAGAGATGCCAATAGTCTTGGGCAAATGCATTCAAATACAAAAATGAAAACACTGATTGCTTAGTAATGTGAAAGGATGATATGACCTTCTGAGACCAAATGTGCTTCTCACAAAACATTGTGCACACAAACCCTTCCAGAGCCTTTTTGCTTAGATGGCTAGACCAAACCCTTGTAGTAGCACAAGGATAAATAACTGTGTCACTATGAGATACTTGAGATAAGCCTACTTTTTTGTGGAACACGAAGGTTCATGCTTCCCCTGACTGTACAGAATCAGCAGTTTTGCTCAGTATTTTCAATATTCAAGAAAACTTTTCAAAGGTTTTCTGATTCTACGGCCAGCATCTAGTTTGCAAGTGCTCCTTACTACACCACAGCATCAAACCCAGACCTTTGCCACTCTGGAGGAAAAGGCTAAGAATATTGGTTCCTCCTTGTGCAAAGACCAGAAATCTCTTCATACAATTCTTCATAACCCTCTTGAAAATCTGTGCAGGGCTAACCCCACACATCATTTTTCATGATTTTGAATCAAAACAGAGTCCTACGTTTTTTGCTTTTCATTCAGTAATTTCAGCAGTGAGCCATATTATTTTTTTTTAACCTACAAGTGTTTCAACAAGTTTAAAAAGTTCTTTCTAAAGCCTTAGCATGACTTCAAGAAACAGAAGAATCCCAAGACCGCCTCCTTGTCTCATTTTGCTAAAGAATCTTTGGAAAAGGTAACAACATCAGACAGGGATGTTGCACCTTTTGCTGCTTTCAGAGAATGTCTCTGTGAGGGGACATACAGAGCAGTGACCTACAATGCCAAACTCCCACTCCAAATGTGAAAACTGATCTGAAGCTACTTGCTGTACAATATCTGCATAATGTACCAAGAACAGACAGAGCCATCTACTATAAATTGTGGGAAGAAGTTGTAAGGTGTCTGTCATCCTCTTAATTAAACAAGACCCAAAAATAATAATAAAAAAACCCAACCACAAACAAAAATACTTCAACAGATCAAGAACAGCTGAATGTCACCAGTATTTCCATTCCTGCATGTGGATAAGGATCTGCAGCTGACAACTTCAACCACATGTCCTGCAGGCTGCCTTGTTCCACACTGTTGGGGGGATGTTTATATATCCACTCACATGCGTTGTGTTCTTCAATAACATAATGTACAGAACTGGGAAAGTTTAAAAAGAAAGCATTTGGATACAGCTAGGTCCAAAGCAAAGCTATGTCTAACCTAACCATGCCTCAGTTCCTTGTGTTCCTGTCAAACTAGTAGAAAATTTGACTAGACTTAACATTTCTAGCTTTACCTTGAGAAAACCATGGAAACTTGGAGCTGGATTAAAAAAAAAAAAAAAAAGCTTCAACTACAGTGCAATGCGACACTGGAAAAAAAATCTAGAAGCAGTAAATATATACAAAATATCTGTTCTGCCATGTAAATAGATATAAAAAGCTTAGTTAACATTCCACAGTGGATTGAGAGAATAGACTTTGAAGAAATAAAATTAGAAATTAAAAATATATATGCCATTTATTTTGCACAGCCTAGTGCCATGGGTCCCATTCAGTAAGTGTGAGGAGCTTTCTACATGACTCAGAGGCAAAATGTGTATTTCAAGTCTGCCTTCTTTCAAGCAGTGCAGTTCAGTTTTCTCTGTTTCTCCAGTTTCTGGCTCACACTTGGACTGGACTGGCTCTTTTTGCTGAAGTGTAGCTTGTCTTGGGATTCAACTCCAGATGTGTACATCACTGACACAGGAGGGAAAGACAGTGATGCACTGGCAAGGGTTGTTTCTGCTGCTGTTGAAGACTGCCATTCTCTTCTCATGCAAGCAACTCATGATTTTGAGGTGACACTAACCTTCTGGTTAGGTCCCCACACAGTATTTGCTTCGCTGAAGGCTTTAGAATCTTTTGTTCAGGCCCAGATCCTGGCACAGTTAGCCAAAGCTTTCCACTTCCATTTAATTTTTCTCCAAGATGTAATTACCGCAATGCACTCAGGCTTGGAGCTACCCTGAAGATCAGTCAGAGGCAACAGCTGCCACAAACTGTGGCTTCCCACTTGCTAGGAATTGCTCACCACAGGCGTCATGTCACAACAACTCTTTCAACACACTGTACAGATCTGCATTTCTCATGTTCAAAGTTGCATTCCTCTAGGTTAGCAGAGGCATGGGAAGCTGGCACCACTGTGCCATCTTGCTGAGGCTGGAAAACCAAGGGCTTGGTTCACGTAAAGATTAGGCACTTTTGGGTCCAGTGACTTTTGGGTTCACTCTTTTAAAGATGGACCTCACTGCTTTTGTCCTGTCCTTCGCTGGTTCTTTACTCCAGGATGATCCTGGAGTCACCTCCCTCACTGACCTCATGGGCAGACTCCTCTGCCTTCTTCCTGTGTCCCTTGCTGCATCCCTGCTGCACAAGGCTGAAATTCAAGCTAATGTCCCTACAGAGCTGCCTCTCTGTGCTGTGCTGTGCTGTGCTTGCTGCTGTGTCTCGTTGGGCAGGGCAGGAGCTGGCAATCTGTAACTCAGGCTGTGTGCATGTGGCTCACCCTGGGAAATCAGGATACGACTGGGAGAAGGTGCCGGGCTGAGCAGGGTTGCAGGTGCTCAGTTCCCACCTCAAAAGACGGGGTGTGGTTATTGCAAGATGCTGTGCCAGAAACAGAGAGCCAAAGTGGAGCCACAGCTTCTCAGGGCTGTACTGTAACCTCCCTCCAGCTCTCCCAAGTGCAGCTCCTGACAGGAAACACCAGAATGGAAAGCCTGGCATAGCTACGCAGGGACAGGGTCATTCAGACTACAAACCAACCTCTTTTGCATAAGAATGCAACCATAACTGTTTGAATTTAGCTGGCCCTTGTTCTGTTCTGGACGTGGCCTGTTTATACTGCTTAATTGTATTCATTCCTGTGGCTTTGTTTGTTTGTTTACAACAGTACTCCGAAGTTTGGGAAAACGTTGCAAAAGTTTCAAATAGCAAGCATGGCAGTCATTCTTTACCCTAATGTTTATAGTTTATAGGATGGCTTCAACATGCATTATAATATTGCAAAACCCCAGCATGCCCTTGCATAGTTTGTCAGTATAAATCTGGGGACAATTTATGCAGTGCTGAGAAACAGCTACTTCTGGTACAGCTGTAAGTTTTTGCGGACACACAAGATAAATCACCTACTCAAAGATGACGGAAACACTACCAAGACTTTCAAACAAGTTCACAATTAATTAACATCTACCATCGTCAAAAACCTGTATAAGCAATTCTCAGGAAAATAAAAAAAGAAAAAGGGATGTAGCACCACCCTCCTGTTATGTCCCCACATAGTATTTGCATCAGTGGTGGATTTACAGCAGTATTACTGTCTCTTTTTTCCCAGACCCAAATGGGTTTTCTGAAGATGTCCTGAGCTGAGTCTGTATGCTGTATTTCTCATGCTTTAGTATATATATATTCCAAAAGTGTCCCTTTTCCAAGGATTTGTCAGTCTTAGCATTACACCAAGCTAAAGAATCTCAACCTTCTTATAGTCTGGTTGGAGCTAGAACTGTTCACCTGAAGAAGCAAAGGCCTGGCATCTAATTTAGGAAGAATCAATAGGACAGTTTAGGAACGGGGAGTTTGAGGAGCTCTATGATAGTCAGGAACTTCAGTCCAGCACCATCTGTAAGAGAGTATTTTGCTTCTACATTCACTAGGTACATACAATTGAAAATTTTCCTTGCCTTCTAATTCAGGGCCCTAAAACCTACAATTCTGGTACCATGAGATTGGAACATGTCTTGAAGTGGGACATCTTTCTTTTAACAGCAGATAAGTGCTCTTACACTGTTACCAAACAACAGGATCTTTCTACCTAACCTCCTTGTGATTCTTTCAGGTGAGATGCTCTCTCCACACGATTTGATGTCCTCCAGCCTCAGTTGTGTATTTACACAGCACAGAAAACTTTTTGCTGTGACACTGATGTGACACTGATGACACCTTACTGTGCACGGTGTATTTTCTACAAGGCATGAATATTTAATTAAAGGTATCTGTTCTCTATTGCCTGAACCTGGAATTTTAACTCAGAATTGCCCAGGGTTTTGCTTTGCCTCCTTTTGCCCTTTATTTTGTGGAACCTCAGTGTGCTGAGATTTACAACTTCATGTTCCCCCTCAGTATCGAGGATTACTCTGGCTTGTGGTGAAATATCCATCTTACACTTTCTTTCCTCTCTGTTCACATCTGGAGCAAGGCATGATGTCATCAGTATGGTATGTCATCTGCCTCATCTCCCCTGGTAAAAATGAGAAAATTTCCTTGATTTTCAAGCATTCTTTCAAGAGTCCAAATGCAACATGAAGCTGCTCAGAGTGGCCTACCCTCTCTGGCCATTCTGATTAATCTGCACCATCACACAGCTCTCTGGGAGGACTATAACAACTATTGCCTTGTTCTCAGAAAAAAAAATAACTCATTCACAAATTCTTATTCCTCTCTGCTCTTTCCCTAGCTTTGAATCCCATTTCTGTGCCTCTAAAGGTGAATTATTTTTTCGTTTCCCTTTCATTCCAGCAGAAAGATGGCCCCTTTTCTGTTTCAGTGGGACCCAGGCCTTCCTGCTGCAGCTGCTCCGTCCTGGCCAGCGGCCGACTGCCTCATCCGAGCTCAATCTTAATGGAGTTTATTTTTCTCTGTCTAAGTTGTTTCATTCTTTGCCTTTTCTTCGGGTTGGACCCCTCTTAATCAATCTCAGTCTTAGCCCTTTTCCCTTTCAATTCAGCCTTTTTTCTCTGCTGGGTTTGGGGTAAAGGAAACAAGGCTTCCTTAGAGTGATTTGCTTACTCTTTTTTCCTGATTTCCTTACCCTTCTCTTCCTCTGCCAGGGAGGTCAGGCGAGCTCTGACCTTGGGTAACAGTGCAAACTGGAACATTTGTGATTGCAACAGAAACAATTCTCTAATTAATTAAACAATCCAGAAGTTGCAGAAGGAAGCCAGCAGGGCTCTCTTGCCTGCTGGGACCTGCTACACGACATCTTACATCGCCTTCCAGGCTGAAGTTCACGCTCACCGAATGAAGTCATGACTCTAATACATCCCTCCTTTGTCAGTCAGCAGCAACACAAGTCAAACATCTTTATTTATGTATGTTTGTTTTTACCATTAAAAAAAAAATTAAATTATCCCTTAAAACTCAAGTTGTGTTGTTGTGAACCCTTACTTTGCATCATGCGGCTTTTGTTTATACAGCTGAAGAGTCACAAAGTTGATGAACTTGAGAGAATGCTGTAAGAAATTACTATATGAAATCTTATTTGTAAAGAAGTAGTGCC
Organism: Origma solitaria; assembly: GCA_013397895.1. Taxonomy (NCBI): domain Eukaryota; kingdom Metazoa; phylum Chordata; class Aves; order Passeriformes; family Acanthizidae; genus Origma; species Origma solitaria. The sequence continues at coordinate 873,262 of VZRL01003917.1, read as the reverse complement.
TATGTTTGCTTCCACAGATGGCAGTAGGGCATGTACCAGCGAATCCTATGGAATCAGAATGCAGCCCTACAGCTTCCAACTGAAATGTTTTAAAACTGTATTGGCCTGAATGGGGTCTGAAAATGTGCCTAAGTATAAGAGGAAGAAATTCTCTTTAGGAGGCTTTTTCATCTGTTTAACAGATGTTCACAGAGATCGAGCCACACTTTCTAGGAGGGGCGGGGACCTGAACCAAGTAAATGACATAGGGAAAATACAGGACAACGTCAAAAAACCATTTGCTTTTGCGGCGGAGGGTTATCTCACCAGCTCTCCAGCATCTAAGCCAACTTTTTCAGCAATGCCAGCTGACATAAAATTTAGGGCTGCCCATTCTGATATAAAAACATAGTGACTGGAAATCATGAATAATCCATGGAGAAATCCATGTCCTTAACTCATAATCACATTTGTTTAGAGCCTCAAGTTTGCCATGTGGTGTTCAGTAGTCTCCTTTTATGAGTAGCCACACTTCATCATGCCATCTGCAGAAGAAAATAACTGCATTTAACAGAAGCCTCTCTTTATTTAGAGCTGCAGGGGGAACTAATTAAAGGTAACTGAAACCACAACTGCTAAAATAATTACATGGCATCTAAACTATTTTGGAAAGCTCTCATTGTTTCTCAGTGTGACAAAGCAGAGTAAGATTGGAAACCCACCAGCACCTTAAACAACATATTTGTGGTAAATGAGGTACCTAGAACTCCAGAGGATACTCCCTAACAAGGGCATGTGTAACACCCATGCATGTTTTATGTGTCTGTACACACAAACACACACACATAGTATAAATACACCCTTTTTAGCAGTCTTACTAGCTGCATATAGGCTTCAAGACTTAGGAGAAAGAAAGATGGACTGGCATTATGAAACTGTAATAAAGGGATGCCCACAGTATCTTGCAAAGGAAAGCATTTTATAATCAAACATGGAACTGATTGTTTGGAATTAAATACACTAAACATTATTCAACCAGCCTTCAGGGAAAAAAGATTTCAATCATTTTCACGCAAGAAAAAGACCTGAACTTCATATATAAAAAATATATATAAAATATATATATATATATATGTAAATATATATAAATATATATAAATATACATAAAGAATGGCAGTAGTGAAGCTTGGAAAAAGAGTTTCAGATGAAGTTTGAATTATTCCACACCCAGGGCTCAGTGGGGAGCTCAGATTTTACATTTGCACAGGGATACAGCCATCAAAAAGAAGTAAAATCAATTGACAGAAAGCACCAGCAAACTAATCTGATTGTGTAATTTGGAACTTATTCAAAAGGAGTTCTTTAAAATGAAGAAGAGGAAGGATGTGCTTTTGAAGTCCCTTCTACTTTAACTGTTTCTCTCCAAATGATGTTCATCATCACCGCATTTCAGCCTCTTTTAAAACTGATTAATACAAGCAAGTCATCAAAAGGCAGGCATTATCATAGAGTGATTCAAAGCTGAACCTGGCTTTAATTTTACAAGCACATTCTCCTAACACCCTTTCCAATGTTTATTACTGATCATACTAAAAGTTTTGGGGCAACAGTGTTTTCCCAAAAAAGTCATGACAGTGTGAGAGCACGGAGCACTCCCCTGAGGGTGCACACATTCCCTCACCCTCCCAAAGCCCAGCTCCTTTGACATTTCCGGGGCAATATCCACATATCCATCTCCATTTGTTGACTTGCACTTCAGTTTTGAGGAAAGAGAAGTGTGGTGGTCTACCACGCAGTTATCACGAAGTTTATCAACAATAAGCGCAGTTTTGCTGACAGTCCTGCTCTTCTAAGTGACAGCCCAGACAACATGCAAATATCTAAGTAGCACTCAGCTTCAAAACAACAAAGTATTAATAGTCTGTTATAAAAAAAACCAAAAAAACCCCAACAAAGTAATGAGATCCTTGGTGACATCTTAGTACAAATACTACTTGAAAATAAGCATGAATACCAGATATTAAATCATTTCCATACCTTGGAAACAATATATTGTCTCCCTGGAAATGGAGGAAAGAAGAGGCCAACTTCTCTGGCAGGATATCAGGGCAACAGCCACATTTGCCACCTTAAACAATATTTGGTCAGCAAACATCTTTTACTAAAAGACCAGAGTACAAATCTCCAACTCAGACATTACTTTTGTCATAATATGTGGATGTGAAAGATGGAAATCTACCAAAAACATAGGCAGACTCTGAAGGATTTATAAAAAACATGCTTCAAAAAAATACGAGGCACTAAATGGATTTCAAGGATAATATATAACAAGATACACCAGGGCATCCAATAACTGGTTACGTCTCAAGTGAACTAGATAAAGCCCCTAATGAACAATGACAGGCAGATGGTGAGGAAATATGTAAAGAGTGAAGCTGATTTGTTTGCCATAACAGACATCGCATAGGCCAGTGCGTAAACCCTCAGAAGGCCTGAATGAAAAAATTCCCTCCTTCAAGTGTGCTGAAGGAAGGGGATTGCACATAGGAACGTGCTCAGCAGGAAAGCAAGAGTTCCTGTTAGTGACGGGCTGCAAGGACTCTTAAGTGCCTTAAGAAATGCTGGGTGGCTTAAGGAAGGATTGAGACCCAGGTGTGACAATTCTGACAAAGTAATTTGCCTCATTCATTTTTTTAATAAAAAGCTTAATTTAAATTTTCCCATTGCCCTCTTGTACCTCAGCTATTTTCTTTGACTTAGTCAAGGAAAAACAGCCCAGGAGCCAGGATGTTGGCCTGGGATGGATAATGTCCTCTCATTGGCTTTTACTGGGGCCCAGAGCAAGCCATGCAGGGCACTATATCTTCTAAAGATGCAGATGCAAAGTTCCTGCTGTGAGTTTAAATATGTCTTAGCAACTAAATCTTGATGAAATCAGAGGGACTAAAGGGCAAACAAAAACCACCACCCTGTGACTTTGAAAGCAAGCATGAATTAAAAATACAAAATTTCTTCAGGGTCCTGTAGTCAAATGGTCTGTCAAAGCAATATGTATTCTGCACATTTTCTTCTTTTTTCCCCCAAAGTTCTCTCTCGTTGCTATTCTAATGGGTCCTGTGTGAAAGCAGGAAGCATACAGGCCTAAAAGAGGTATATGGAAGCTTTAGATAGACTGCACGAGGCTGCTTTCAATTACAGCTGAGCTGGAAGGAGCACAAATGAAAACCAGACTGACAGTCTGGCTATTTTATGTCTCAATGAGACCTGAAAGTTTAGATAGTTTCAAGAATATCACATATGAAGTTTAATCAATAAAAAGCTCAGAGACTGAATTGTCCCAACTTATAGCCATCTTCATTTTGACCTGATTGAAAACATCCTTCCCTCTCTTGGATGATATGTGGATCACATCAGTGGAAGGATATGAAGTTCACCCTGTTGGTGCCCTTTCACATCTAATGTGTTAAGAATGACCCTGCCATGCCAAAAGTGTTGACTGACAGTCTCTTTTCACTCAGATGCTGGGGAGGTTATGCAAATCATGGTGTTTATGAGCTGCTACACAAGACCCGAGCCAAGTTTGGTAGAAACCACCCCTTCATTTTGCTGGCTCATGAGCCCACCCAGAGTAGCTGAAAACCTCAGACAGTGTTCCTTTCTTACGGAATGAGAAAATGCCACACTGAATTGAGAAACTAAGATTGACTTGGACTTCTGTGCCAAGATCTTCATGTTTCAATTGCCTTTTTAAAGGAACAGCAGATAGTTTCCATTTTCCTTGAGGCCGTTTCCAAACAGGAGAAAGGGTCTGAAGAGTGAGTTACAGCCTGTGCCAGCAGAGAAGATTAAGGTTGTCAAGATACTATGATAAAAATTATGGTACTTTTACACTAGGATTTGGGATTGAAAGTATTAAAAGAAGGCCGTAACAGGGAAACCTGGAGGCTATCCTCATTTTCCCTGCTACACACTGTTCATAGCTTCCCCCCTTCATAGTACAATAATGAATAAAATAGAGAAGCTGTTGGTTTTAGATTGCAAATCAAGCAAATAGCGATAAAATACCAAGAAGATGTAGTTGAATACTTTCTCTAAATCCCTAAATGTGGAGAAAAGTTTCCAGTAAGAGTGATAGCACTGAAATGAATGCATATCACTTGTGCAGAGGTAAGGACTGGCGCCGCTCAGAAAATATCTGGCAGAGGACAGACATTTGTTGTACAAAATATCTCATCACTCAGCTCTGCTCTCTCTCCATCTCATCTCATCTCATCTCATCTCATCTCATCTCATCTCATCTCATCTCATCTCATCTCATCTCATCTCATCCATCTTTCCTTGTATTTCAGCTACAGCCACACCAATGCTGATCAGTGTAAAGTCTCACTTCAAGTGACAGAGTGATAGCAAGCAGTCCTATTTACATGTCACTACGTGAGACTGACATGGAAATGTCTGGGCATTCTCCATGCTGCATTAGCCATGCCTACAGGCTAATGGACGAATGAACTGAGGCACTGAAACTGAGTCTGGCTTCAACCAAACTCAAACCCTATGAATTACAGTAGGAGAGGATGATGCTTCTAAACTTTCATCTACATGCAAAAACAATATTTGAAGTCTTTAGAAAATCATCTAAAAACAAAAAGATATTTTCCTGTTGAATATCAAACTGAAACCAGGACCCTGCATGCATGGGTAAAAGATTAAAACAATAAAAAGAACTGAACAATTCATTTATGCAGTCAATCAGACAGCTGGTTGAGTAACATATGTGTTTAAAGGGAAATATTTCTGAATAAGGAGTAAATATATTGCCAATGTTTCTAAGTAAAGAATCTCTAATGACTAACTTAACCTGCAAATTTATTCCATTAAAGAAGTGACTTGGATAAGCTTGGAAGTCAAAGAAATAAAAGAAGCATGCAAAAGTTTGGCATTTAAGCAGACTCATAAATGGAAGACAAGTGGCCTTAGATGAACAACAAACTCCCTTAATGTGCTGATTTTCTAAAGAGAAAACAACTGCGAATATTTGAGATGTTTTTGGGACAGGTTGCTATTGTTAGGCTCTTCATTTTTGCAAAGTAAAAGAGAAGCAAGACATTGTCCACAAACACACTATTACGCAGAAAGAGCAGATTTAGGAGTGAGAATTCCTCTTGTTAATGAAACTATTAGTGTCTTGAACATCAAGGAGAATATAATCTCAAAAAGCATAACCTCTCTGCAATGCAAAATGTGTAAAACAGCTGGCAGGATGTGCCAGGCTCTTTTTGCCCCCCTAGGCTCTGCACCCCACACCCTCACCCACAGGCCAGAAGCACCAACGAGCCGAATCCTGGGCTCCTCATCCTGGCATCACCTTGCACCCAGGCCACGCGGATGCCTTCCAGGCTGGCCCCTCCCAGCACCTGCTCTGTAGCCATGGGCTTGCTGGAGGGCACAGTCAGTCATACAGACTTCTGCACGTGTGTTGAGCCCCACGGGCACAAGGAAGATGGGTCTTACCCAGCCAGATGAGCAGTAGGGCTGGAATAGGAATCTTGAAAACTTGGCCCTTCCCGGCTTAAATAACAAAGCTAATAAAGAAAGCAACAGCGGCTCTAATGTATGATAATAATTAAAACATATTTGAACAGTGGCAAATGAAAAGGGATATTGAAGGTTAGAGAAGAAGTATAATTGTAATTGTAAGTAGCTGAGCTTCCGCTTCTTTACAAAAACAAGAGAGACACTATGAGGGATGCCATATTGCACTTGGCTCCTGTCCTAAAATAATTCCACATTATAAATATTTGACGCGGCACTTAAGACTATTGCCTCCACAGGATTTAATGCAGTATAATGTAATACATCTGTTAGCTACCCACATGGCATGAAATAAGTGGATGGGGAAGATAGGAACAAAAAGTTCAAAAACATGCTGTATACTATTACTTCTACATTGGTGTTGATCACGCTGCAGTCATTACCTATTGAACTAGGATGCAGAAAATGTTTCACAACACCTGAACAGCACAATCTCGTTCATTGTTTTTTGATCTGTGAGACTACATCAACCCTGTTTCTGCCTTTACTTTCTGTGCTCCTGGAAAATTCCATGAGAAGTCATGACTTGCATGGATACTACATCTAATGTGAAAAGCTGGAGTACCTGAATGAAAATGCAGCAGCATAAGACATGTAAGGTCAAGTAACCTAGGGAAATGCATCTGCTTTCTATGTCTTCAATTTAAGTACTAAAAATCTATTGTCATCAATTTACACTACCTGAAAAAATTCTAAATTGAAGAGACGTATGTTAACTAAATTAATAAATGTTTTTGTCAACCACATTTTAGCTAAGTGACACTTGCTCTACTTTGAAGAGTTGCAGGATTGCCATACTTCGACAGTTATCTCCTGTGTGAGTTCCTCTGCTCAACATCCTTCCTGCTCATAGTGAAACCTTTCTTAAGGGTTTCTTTCTCAGGAGAAACTTACAGGGTATCTTTCTTAAATTGTAAGTGCTGTAGTCAAAGAAAAATTTTAAAAGCCACAAGTGAAATTAAGAAGTAAACAAACGAATGAGCAGACAGCACATAAGGGTTGACATATGCTTCCATCACTGCAGGTCTGTCAGTTTGCTGGTAACAAACTCCACATCAGCTTTTTGTTCTCCTGATGGCAGCTTAGATTGGTTTTGGAGTGACCATGCACTGGAACGGATTGCCTAGAGAGGTTGTGGAGTCTCCCTGACTGGAGATATTCAAGAACTGTATGGATGCAATCCTGTGCCATGTGCTCTAGGATGACCCTGCTTGAGCAGGGAGGTTGGACCAGATGTGGCCCTTTCCAACCTTACCCATTCTGTGATTCTGTGAAAAGAAAGCTACATTGAAAAAATAATTAAAGAACAAACCTTTGGTTTTCTCATGGTTCCATAATTAAAGTGTCAATCTCTGCTGCTCCCAAACTTGACAGTTAAAAAAACCAACCAAACCAAACCAAACCAAACCAAACCAAACCAAACCAAACCAAACCAAACCAAACCAAACCAAACCAAAAAGAAACGCAACCAAACCCCCCCCCCAAAAAAAAATTCTTAGTGTGGGATATAGTTTAAAATCTTTCCAGAAGATGGTCTGTCTTCATTCACATTTTACTTTCACCAAAGCACTTTGATGTGGTGGTAGATGAAAGAAGGATTTTCGAAGCTGCAAACCAGCTTAGATGTGCTTTGTCCATTTGAAAAAGTCAATGTTGAGCTCCAGAGAGACCATGCACAGTCTGGGCACTGCTCTATGTGCCTGTGCTCCAGCACTACCTGCTTGGGGCAGGCAGAAAGCAGAAGATGCCCAAGAGACACGGTTCAGCCAGGAGCTACAGCTGTGCCAGGCTCCCAGGTGTCACCAACACTGACTGACCTCTTTCTGAGGGTTCTGAGAATTCCTAATGGTGCGCTTTGGTAAGCTCAGTATCTCTGTGACCATCTTTCCCTGTGTCTGAACCACAACATTTTGTTTTCTCTGAATGCTGCTGATGAAGCAAACATTAGGTTTTTTTGGGAAATTGCTTTGGCATTTGTCAGAATATCAAAATGAGTAAATCATTTAGCAGAGAAAAACAGATCTAGGCACAGTTTTGCATACCATTATCTTGACTCCTCTACTGTATAACTTTTCATAACTGTGCCTCATCTGGGAAAAGTCACAAATCTGTTGTTTGTGGGAAGCTAGATAATTAGACACTCTAAATGACAACTTACAAACTATAGCTAAAAGCTAACCAGACGGGTAAACAGGAAGTACAAGACTGATTTTTGCTTCTTTACCCAGAGATTCACACAGATGAAAACAAATACTTAATTCAGCCCTTCTCTAGAAGCAGTTCACAAACTGGGGTGGTTTGTGAAACCACACAGCTTGCTCGTGGAGCCATGCTAAATCATAACATTTCTCAGTTCTGTTTGCCTGCAATAGTCATCCCTCCCAGAAACTTGGTATTTTCTGGTCCATTCACCCACAGCTTGGAGATTCATGGGTTTCAGTCAGGTCAACCTAATGACCAGAAATGTAGCCAGTTGCTCATAAACAATTTGTCACTCAAAAGCACAAGAGCTTGACTAGGCAGCCACTTGACCCAACAGCACACCTCCAAAAAGAGCCAAGAAACCAAAGTAGCAGCATCCTGAATAAAGTTTTGTGTTTTGGGTTTTTTTTCACACTGGTAAATGTTTACATCTTCTTAACAAATAACCCATGCACATATACTTGGTTATGGATGAATTTCTGATTTCGCACACACTGTAGGCAAGTCCTGTGGGCAGAGTTTGCTAGGAGGAGCATAAATGTGTATAGCTGTTTGTCACCACGTCCTCCTACCTCTGTAGAGGACATAATTAAGAGTATATCATTCACCTCTTTTGTCTGAATTATGGATGGACCTGGCTGAGAGCAGCAGGAATGAACTCAGGACTTGGGTCATGAATGCGAATGATTAGAAGAAGGATCTCAGCTAATATATTTGATCTCCTGAGCTTGGAGGACAATTAGAGCAAAACTGAACAGCTGAAGTTTTTCTTTAATTAGTCTCCAGTCTGCAGTGCATGGAGGTTCAGAGCTTAAATAAATTCTTACATAACTCAAGGTCCTCTTTTCTTTTTCCATCAATATTACTATTTCCATTGAAAAATATTTAGGTTTTAGAAAGGAGGGAAATGTGATAGTCATTTATTGCCCCCACACTGCTAAGAAATTCCATGCTTTTATGTGCAGGAAGCATTGTGTTGATGTTGGCTTCCTCATGAGTTAAAAATCTTGTTTAAATGTTGCAGAATCTAAATGCTCTTTGAGGTTTTTCTGTGTTGTTTTATGGAAAGGCTTCTGCCTGATTATTTACAGATGCTGTCTCTGAGAAAGCCAAAAATAGTTCTTTACTAATTCAAAATTTAAACTAGCATTTTTATTATTTTATTGTGTAACCAAGAAACTCTGCTCTGGGGTGCTCAGTTCAAAGAGGAGAACGAGCCCTTCGGCTCACTGTTGGCATCACAAGCAGCGACATTCCCGCTCAGCCAACAGCAGTGCCAAGCCTTGGCAGACCGCAGGCTCCTCTCCAGCAGAAGTGCAGCCTCCAGAGCATTCTGCAGCACAGACTCCCTAGGTTACATGACCATGAGGGACTCGCATTGTTTCAAAAGTTACTTCTCTCACAGTAGCACGGGGCGTTTAAAGCAATTTTAGGAATTACGACAGCCCTTCAAGACGTGCTGCTTTTCCATGGCCACCTTGGCTGAGCATCAGTAAGGGATTTTTTTCAACAGTTCATGATGTGCTAAGACGTATCTTGAGCTCAACAAGCAAGAAATATCGCTCAGCCAGCTCAGCAAGCGAGCATTTCATCAGATGAAACACTCCTCCAAAATTTCTCTTCACTTCTTCAAGGCTAAGGAGAGCCATGAACACCAACAAACGGGGAGTATGCTTGTCAAAGAGAGGCCAAGGAGCTTGGATCTCATCCTTGCCAGTCTAAAGATGGATTTTACTCTTTATTCTCTCAGCAACCGGGGTCAGAAGAGTTGCACTTCCCTTGCTGCCTGAAGCTATGGCTTTTCTATCCTAGGCCCTGTATATACCTGGCTGGGGGCTGGTTTCACTAATCTGAGATCATGTGCTAGACCACTCCCATCCTACGGATATGGCAGTCTCAGCAACCCTGAAAAGGCACTGGGATCGGCACAAACCAGCATTATGAGAGAGAGGAGGGTTACCAGACATCTCTGCCTCACCAAGAGCATGGTGGTAGCCAAAATAGCCTTCCTGACCCATGTGAACTCCTCAGCTTCTCCAAATCCCTGCATCATGAGATGGTTAGGAGGGAGAGTGATGTATCAAAAACTCAGCATCGCAGTAAACAAGAAGATATACTACTGTTTTCATTATAAAACGTTCTGCATAAAACATTGTTGATAAAATATTTGCAAATGTAATTTTCTGCCTGTCAGTAGGCACTAACACCAGCTGAAAGCTGCTCCTAACTCAGTCTGCACAAACACTTGCCTACTACAATGTGGCTATGAGACAAAAGAGGAGCTATTTGTGAACCACTGCTTGCCTCAACCCCGAAGTAAAGTACCACGCAGATAAAGGACAAAGTCTGTGGGCTTACATGGTGTATTTAATTGTCTTCTAACAGACTGGCCTTCAATCTAGGTATCTCTCAAACACAAGGCTTGGGAGGTTTGTGTTTGATTTCTATAGTTTAACTTCTTATCTGAAAATAGGATTATGGGTTTTCTGAAAACAACAGCAAACAGCCCTTAGATTATTTCTTTACAGACTTCTTTAGTCAGTACAGCATTTGTAGTTAGTTTCATTGAAAAAAAAAAAAAGCAAAAGAAGACTGGGCTACACTTACTCCCTTCAGATGAAAATTTCCTTAATCTCAGAGAGGCGCAGCTACCAGAGATGATTGGAGAAGTTGGTACTGTGACAAATAAATTAGGTTCTTATTTACATGCAACAAAGTATTATCACTTACTTTGAAACCTCTTCAGCACAATTAGCATTTTAAGGTGTTAACTTTTTACAAACTATAGATTTCTCCCAGATATGAGACCACTTGAGAACCAAGATCACATAGTCCAATTTGATCTAAATTTGAATTCTCATCTTTCTTTCCTGAAACACAGTGGAACTTGCATTCCTACTTGGTGCTGGCTGGATGCAACTCATCTCTAGCACTGATACAACTGGCACCTGCTCCTTCTAAATCTGGAATTCTTCTGCAGGGAAGACCTGTATGATATGTTTAGTTCTGTGAAGTTTCTTAGCCACAGCACAAGCTGGCCACATAGTTACTTCTCTTATCCCTTACACCTACATTTGGAAAGACAAAGTGTATGACAGATAATTTGAACTGTGAATTGGGTTTGCATGGCCTTGCTACTTTTTATTCAATAATTTTACATGCTCTAGAAATGTCTATAGATTTTCCTAACGGTGCTATTTCCTACCATTGCTACAATTTAAGAATCTCCCACAGTAACACTAAACTTTTAGTAAGTGTCCTACAATTTCTGGCACTTACCTCTTCAGTTACAAATCACTTGTTCAATGTGTTTTGCGTTTTATTTCAATGGTGGGATCATGGATCTGAGATATAGTTGGGCAAAGTTACCTGGGTGCCTCCCACCAAGTCTGCTTCCTCGATTCCTCCTAAGATCTGCGGTCTGCTGTTCTCAGAGGCAAACAACCACACAATCTGTAAAGTGTGTTTTCTCCTCCTTTCTTTTTCAGATGGAGATTATGTGAATTTCCCAGCACAACACAGGCATTTGCACTAGAGCCAGAAGGCCATCAGGATATGCTGATTTTCCTCCTGTCCCGTATCAGAGCACAAATAAATTGCTAATTGCTCTACATGTTCCTCAGAAACACTGATCTGCCATGACTGCAAGCAAATTTCTTGCCTTGGTTTCAGTCTCATCTCCTGTACCAAAAGGATGATGACACACATTTCCCTTGTTGAAAAGATCAGTGATGACTGAGAAATGACCAGTGAATTCCTACTGTTGTTAAGGAAAAGATTTTAATAAAAACTCTTCATGTCTCCTCATCTTGTTGATTAATATGCAGCTTATCCATGACATGATAGATGAGAAACCAACATAATTGTGCTGCAGAAAGTGTGATTTCTCTTTTCTAATAAAAATGAGGAGTGACTAGAAAAATTTTTCTTTGGCCTCATATGTCTTTAATAAGTCAAATGGATGTGCTTGATGTAACTGAGCATCTTCCTCTGCAAGTATATGTGGTGAGAATGGCATTTTCTGAAATATGGTTGAATAAAGAAAATCCCTTGATCAGTTCTGAAAGAAAAATTGTAGGATAATGGCCTCTGATGAAACAATAATAACAAAAATAATAATAATCAGTATATTTCCCTAATTCTACCGGTATTACTTTCATCATCCTTGCATTCAGTACTTGTGCCTATTGGCCTTAATTCCTACATTTCACTGTGCTGGAACACATGAGGTATAAACTGAAGTCCACAGCTATTTCTTATTTATTGTGTTGGTTTGGGATAGGGTAGAGTTAATTTTTTTCATAGTACCTGATATGGGGCTGTGGTTTGGATTTTTTTTTTATTTGGAGACAGTGTTGGCAACACAGGGATATTTTCATTACTGCTGAGCAGGGCTTATGCAGGGTCAAGGCCTTTTCTGCTCCTCACCCCACCCCACCAGTGAGCTGGGGGTGCACAGGGATCTGGCAGGGAACACAGCCAGGAGAGCTGACCCCAACTGCCCGCTGGGATATTCCACAACATATGGCATCGTGCTCGGCATACAGAGCTGGGGCAAGACAGAGGCATTCAGAGTGATGGCCTTTGTCTTCCCAAGTCACAGCTACACATGATGGAGGCCAGCTTTTCTGGAGATGGTTGAATTCCTGCCTGACCAGGGGAAATAAATGATCTCCCAGATACTCCACAGAATATTCTGAGTTGGAAGGCACCTGCAAGCATCACTGAGTCCAACTCCTATGTGAATGGCCTGGACGATGATCGAACATGTGACGTCAGTGTGATTAGCACCATGCTCTCACCTACTGAGCTAATATCAGGTGGTGAATGAATTCCTTGTTTTGGTTTGCTTGTGCACAGCTTCTGCTTTCCCTAATTAGTTGTTTTTATCTCAACCCATGAGTTTTCTCACTTTTACGCTTCTGAATCTCTACCTCATCTTGCTGGTGGGGAAGTGAGTGGCTGTCTGGGGCTTAGCTGCCACCTGGGGTTAAGATACAACGCTTAGTAAAAAATCAGGAAGCTTCTTTTAACAACCATAACAACAAGGAAAGCTTGCACAATTGACTGAAAACGGTATCTTTTTCATCATTTTTATGGTGGAATAAAACTGCTATATTTGGCCCAGTGTATTGCACTGATATCAAGAACATTAAGTGCCAAATGTAGTGCTTAGCTTCTGAGGGATTTTCTCTCCCTACCTTTCAACTCACACATTTATAGGTCTCCAGGTGCTAAGAGGAAATCTGTCCAAAATTAAGTACTTGAGCACGGTTACACTGGCAAGACTCGCACCTAGCTAGAGCCTAAAACTGATCCCTTATTAGAGCACCTCAGTGGACTGAATTTATTAGCAATCTGAGCCTGAGTGCAAACCACACACTGGATGAAATCACTCAGAAAATGGGCTTGAAGCATGGCAGAGTTGGAGACTACCCAGCCTGCCTTGGGCCCTACTGCAGAAACCGAGCATCTCTACCCTGGATGCTGCTGGTATTGTTTACTCTGTGTTTGTGTGTCCCTGCATTGCACCACAGTTACACAAGCAGGCTTGTGAGTGCAGCATCAGCCACCTGATGGTGAGGAGTTCCTGTTAGAGTCTGCTTATAGCGGTCTGTCTGCCTCCTGTTGTTTTCTTACGCAGGGTCAGAGGATTCCCCAGGACTTCACATCTATTCCTGTGACAAAGCAGAAGCACCCGCCTGAAATATTTTCCATCTTCTCTTATTTTGGGCATGTGCTCACTATAGACTAGAAAAATCTCCTGTTCTTCTGTGCCAGGCCAGGTTTGTCATTATTCAACTCCTGTATAACCTCAGCATTCGTCTCTCATACCTGGAGAACATTAAACCAAAATTAGTGACACGTGGCTAACAGGCATCATGGCCAATATGTCATCAAGATTATATCTCCCAAAGCAGCAGTCTCTGCTGAGCATCAGTCCTTGCCTTCGTGACTCTGCTGTACTCCTCCATGTAGTTTACTTATTCAGATTATGTGTAACATCTTTTGTTATTTAACACTAATAGGATTCAGTTGAACAATGCTTAATTACATCCAGGTCTCCATGAATGAATGGCTTGTTCCCCCTGTCAATGATCTAATAAGTACTGAGACATATCATAAAATGCAGAATGAGTAATGCACACGGAGGTGATTATTATGCTGTGCTGCTCATGAAACAGCTGGAACAGATCACTGGATTACTGAAGCTACATGGACTTTGGGATAGCCCCTGCAAAACTTCTTCAAGAATCCAGAGTTTCGTTCAGTGCCCAGGTTAACATATCCGTCCAGGCTGCTTTATCCTTCTTTCCAAATGACTGTTTCCTTTATTCCAACTACTGCATCCTGAGGAAGGTTATTTAATCTCATCATGGATTTATCCTCATGAAAACTGGGGAAGACTGAAAGAAGTCTGCAACTCACAGTCATTCTTAAGGAATAGTTAATGGTGGATCCAGGACACTAAATTCTCTCTCATCAATACCTACTTAGTTTGGTTAGCCATGAGAGAAGTCATCAATAGGCACAAAAGGTATGACCCTAGAGAAATTGGTTTGGTGAGATGGATCAACTGGAAATTTCCCAGTTTGACTGAGCTGGGGTCAAATGTGGGGGCAACCCCAAAAGCATGGCTTCAAGGCCCCTGCTGTTGAACCCAGGCATGGGAGGTGGTCAGCCTGCTGCCCACCCTGTCACTACATTGTCCTGAGCAGAAGATGTGAATCATAGTCATGATGCCTGAGGTGTACACTGTGCAAGTCTCTGAAGTGCTACAACCAGCCAAAAAAAGCTCTGGATAGAAAAGGAAATGGTGCATCCCAAACCCACTGGGAGCCAGCAAGGGTTTAATTTACATAGGATTGGCCCATGGGCTACATAACTCAGTATCACCCCTCTGCCAAGGACAGCTTCGCTTCATTAGCGCTCAGCAGTGAGCACACCCAAAACTCTACAAACCTTCCTCACAATTCAATCCCTGATCCCCTTGGTGATTCCCTAGCTCCTCTAAGTCATCCAAAAGATTTTGGAGGGGAACACAGCAGGTTAGACAGACTCCTTCCATACTTTACCAAAAAAAGCAAAGCACTCATCCTGTTTACATTACATGTTTTGGGAGCTGGGACGCACAACACCTCAGCCAGAATGCTGCAGCTCATAGATGATTTGCAGCCAATTCCTGGAGCATTCTGTAAGGTGCCACAGGAGTCCTCAATAGTGAAAGTGAATGCAGTCAGCATTCACCTGAAAACACCCAGCAAGGGTCTCAAAAAACCTGCTGAATAACAGTATAAAAAATTATGCATCATACAGAAGCATGATCTGTCCAGTGTGTTTTCCTACATCCCTCCACATCACATTCAACCGAACTCAGGCAAAAAAAAAAGCCCTGAAGTAGGCAGAGCTGATGAACTGAGCTGCCTGAATAATCCAAGGGAAAACTTTCATCAGATTCAGTGGGCACCCTGCCTTTCTCCACAGTGACAGGACAAAGATTTAATTGCTTATCATGGATTTCTGTCAGGAATAAGTCACTTGCTCCTTCAGTTTGCTTATTTGTGCTGAAAACAGTCTAATTACATGAGACTTGGTAAACATCCTACAGTAATAAAAAATGGCCCGAGCTATCATTTCAGATGACAAACAGAATAAGTTAAATATCAGAAAACATGGTAACTTCATGGTCGTTTTTCAACAAAAATGTGTTTTCAGCAGATTCCATCTTCCTTGCTTTAGTGTTTCAGGAAGAAACAGTATCCCTCTGTTCTGGACAGGTCACACTCCTGTTTTGTCACAGCTGTGAGCACTGGTTCCACCCCTGGAATTTGTACAACCTGAACTGGTTTGTTTTTATTTGCTTATAAGGAGCCGAGTTACCTCTCACAAATGCTGATGTGGAAGCACAGTGATACCACAGAAGCCTCAAACTTGACTAACTCCTGCCAGAGACATGTTGAATTAGCTGTAATATCTTCCGTGCTGCTGCTGCTGCAAGGAGTCTGTCAACAAGTTCTTTTTTCAGCATAGAACACTCCAGGCAAATACAGCCCTGATCTGTGTGGGACATGGAGCACTTTTATAGCCACAACCACATCACTTGATGCTAAACCTCTGCTGAACTGAGCAGAAGAAATGGGAGTGTTACATCCCTCCTCATCCTCCATCCCTGTGCCCTATTCTGCAAGATTTAGAGAGGTTTTTATTCTGTAAGGCATAACTAGAAACCCTATTTTGAGCTCTTCTCTCTTGGTGATTTTTTATACTGTGCTCATTAAACTCACATTGTACTCTGACACTCACAGTGGGAAAAAAAAGTAACTGGAAATCTCTTAGTAAAATGTCCCTGTGTTAGTTCCAGATTAAGAAGTTTAAATGAGATAAAGATGATCAACACAAAAAGACCCTCCTTGGCCTCTACCAAAAGACCTAAAGGTGTTAAGATGAAACAACTCAAGTGAAAAAAAAAGCATTTATGAACTCACTTGGAGAATAGCTCAACCTCATGTTTACTAGCTGGTTACAAACAGAGCTAGAAGCCCTGGCCTGTTCCCAATAATTTTTGTGGAAAGCAATATAGATGAAAATACGCTTTTATATGACAGCTAACAGATGAACTAATTTATTTATTGCTCATAAAGGCTTGAAGACATAGTCATCCAGTGGGAAGGGCTCTCCTGGAATCATGGATGCTCCTAAAATGCTACTACTGTCTATTATTTATATTCTTTGAATCTCAAGCCTAGAAGCCAAAAGAGCAGATGTGTGAATTCCTGCTGTCACATCCTTCCCTTGCCTTGCAGGTTGTTACCCACTCTTTGCTCATCTCACCTGCAGAGACCACAAGACCTTGCGTGATTCTTAGCATGAATTTTTTGTTGCTGAATTTCAGATTCTACTAAAATAAGTGCCACGAGTAACACCACCAGCCCATCACTTAGACACTGTAAAGGGAACAGTTGTTCACTGCAAGCATGAAACATTTTAGTCACTTCTCCAATTTTCTGCAGATATGAAATATATAGTTTCTGTAAATGGAGAGGCAGTCTGGAATATATTGTGCAGCAGGGTGCTGCTGATGAAACCACAGTAAGAATGTGACACTTTTTTCTGGAAATTAAACCTGCTGGAAGTTTTTACTAGAATAACATGCCTATGGAATAAGGCAGTTGCATTTGAAATATTTAATATTTACAAACACTTTCAGATTTTTCTTTAAGGAAAGCTAAAATAAGCTGTGGGTAATGTTTAGATTCTGGACAAAGCATAATGAGAAAGCATCAAAACATTCCGCAAAACTCAAAAATTGCACTACTCAATTGAAATATGTTTATTTTGAGGTAACAAAATGGAAGCACTGGACTCTCTTTCTAAATAAACCACTGTGATACCCCATTCATTTCTGGCTTGGGAGCCCAGCTTCTTACTGAAAACTTAGACTACTTTTTCTGTTCTGTTTTTCCCATGAAACAAAGAAACAAAATTTAAAATCACACCAGAATAAAGCAGAATAGCTCAGTCACTCAGGAATTCTGAAGCTGAAGATCTCAAAATAAAGCTGTATAAGCTTTTCCAAGAGGGTCCTTTCTACAACTGTCCCTTGATGTTGGGGGAAAACAGGTGGGAATCATATGATACCTCTGTTCAGAGCAACAAAAAATAAAGTTGAAATGCCAGAGTTTTTTCTGGGACAAGAGAGTCAAAAGTTTTTGACAAGCTCTAATATTAGAGCGATACATCAGCATTTCACTAATCTTGAACAGAGGTATTTCTGTATAAAACAAACTTACATACTTGGAATGCGACACCAAATTCTGCCCCATGCAATGCAGTTGTATTTGCAGTACAGAATCCCACATATGAGATCCAAATGAGAGAAGTATTTGATGCTTAGAAACTTCCGTATCACAAATAGATGGGCCATGAATCATGGTGAAAAAAGACTGAAAAAACCCACCTTTTCTGCCCAATCTTTCACTAAATTCCTGAATTCACTGCTAAAAGTGATTACTAACCAGTTGGCCTCACCTCCATCCCTGGTAAGATCATGGATCTGATCAACCTGGAAATTATGGTGAAACATACGGAAGAGAGGGAGGTGATTAGAGACAGCCAGCATGTCTTCATCAAGAGCAAATCATGCCTGAGTAATCTAGCGGCCTTCCACGATGGATTGACTGCATTGGTGGTCCCTCTCCAGATGGAAGGGATGCCATCCAGAGGGACCTTGACAAAGTCTAAGGAGTGGACCCACGTGAACTTCATGCAGTTCAGAAGGACCAAGTGCAAGGTCCTGCAGGTAGGTCTGGGCACCCCCACTACCAGTAGAGAATGGGAGATGAATGGATATGAGAGCAGCCCTGCAGAGAAGGATTTGGGGATAGTGGTACACGAAAAATTGGGCATGAGCCAGCATGAACCACACCCTGGGCTGCATCAAAGAAACATGGCCGGCAGGTTGAGGGGCTGGGGTCATTCTCCCAACTACTCCTCTCTTGTGAATCTCCCTCTGGAATACTGCATCCAGTTCTGTATGTCCATCCAGTTTCCACAGCACAAAAAGACATGGACCTGTTGCAGCAGGGCCAGAGGAGGGCTAAAAAAGTGGTCAGAGCCCTCTCCTATGAAGACAGTCTGAGAGAGCTGGAGTTGCTCAGCCTGGATAGAAGACTTCAGGGACACCTTACAGAAGCATTCCAGTACGTGCAGAGGGCTATAAGAAAGATGGAGATTTTTTAGCAGGGCCTGTAGTGACAGGACAAGGGGAAACACATTTAAACTGACAGAGGGTAGATTTAAATTGGACACCAGGAAGAAATTTTTTATAATGAGCATGGTGAGACACTGAGTCAGGTTGCCCAGAGAAGTTGTAGATTTCTCCTTATGGGATGTGTTCAAAGTCAGGTTGGATGGGGCTTTGAGCAACCTGATCTAGTGAAAGATGTCCCTGCCCAGGGCATGGGGGTTGAACTAGGTGATCTTTACTGTACCTTCCAACCCAAACCATTCTTTGATTCTGTGTTTCTATGATTTTAGACACGCAAAAAGGAACCCAAGCACTGAGAGAGCAAGGATCCAGTGGGGTTTTCATTATTTGGATGTTTCATGCCATCACGAATGCAGATTTAGCTTTCGGGTGCAAACTTCCGTTAAACCATCAAGTTTGTCCATTTAAAGCATTCCTCATGTATTTGATAGGTCAGTCAAGAAGAATCTCTGATTTTTCCAGCTTTACAGGGAGCCATAGGGCTGCTTCACTCATGCTTTGGAAAAACAAGATCAGAGCATGTAATAAACAAAGATGAGGGTCACTGCACGGATGATAGGAATAATGCAAGTCAACATGTATCTGGGTGAGGCAGGTGGTATGTGAGAAAGAAGAACATGATGGTTCATTATTTAAATGTGAAAATTGCATTTTGAGAAAGTAAGCAGCCAATCAGAGGTGAAGTCTTCTGATTCTGTTTGCTTTCTCTAGAATATGTCATAAATACATCTGTTTTGTTTAGAGATATACTGAGAGCGCACAGACCCACCGAAACGAGACCTGAGTTGCCTGATGGGTGTCTGATGAAGACAACAGCCTATATGCCTTTATTTGTGGAGCTCTGGTGTCAAGGAAGGGAAAAATACAAATCTCCTAGGAGAAACTGTGGTAAACTAAAAGAATTTATCAGCATTTGCCCCTGAAAAGCTTATGCATTTACAAGCACAATTTTCCCATTTGTTACAGTACTCTCTACCACAGTTCACTGACCCCAAGTTATGCTCGAATGGCTTGATTGTAAAAAATGTGTGGTGTTTATGGGAAGAACTTGGTAGAGGATTCACCAGTGCAGTTGCACATTATGAATAGAGGCTATTGAGGACCCCAGTTTGTAGGCATGCATGAATTTGGAGGTGTCTTCCCACAGGTATGGTGTGGCAAGGGCATCCACAGAGCAGTGGGCATGAGGGGCTCACTGCCATGTAGGCAGCAGGATGAGCAGCTGACATCTTTGCCCCTTCTCAACAACCACTTGCAGTTCTTGATCTGGGGTCCTGAATTTAGGCCAAAACAAATGGAGAGAAAAAAACGTAATCCACATTTTGGGATGGGGGATAAGGGAGATAAAATTTCCCTAGACATTTTTTCTTTTCATTCGCAGGCACTGGACACTGCTCACAGGTTTGGTATGTCAGACATGGTCCCAGCAGAGACCATCCAGCATCCAGAGGCTGCAGGTGAGGCAGCTGTTTCAGCCAGGGGTGTTACCACTACAAACACGTTTCTCTTTTGCAATCTATTTGGTACTTGCTTGTCCTCATCTCACTAAAGACAGAAATATTATAAAACAAACAAAATCATATTTTTAATATATTTTCCAAACTCAGTGATTTATTGTGAGCAAAGGCTTGTGACAAAGATCCTATTTGGCCAGGCCTGTCTTCGTAGTTTCTTTAATTGCAGTATCACTAGAGAAAAGTACATCACACTTCCTATTATCTTGACTTCTTACATAATAGAGGAAAACAAGCTCAGGCTCAAAATAACCCAAGAACCCCATACCAAGAAAAAAAAAAAACCCAGAAAAATTAACATTCCACATGTTTCAAGAATGTAAACAACAATGTCATCACACAGACATGCAGAAAACTGGTGTTACTCAAACCAGGCACTGCCAATTCTCCATCTAATGAGTTGTTGAATCTCGAGACAATCGGAAATCGCTGTGAGAGCTTAGTGAACAACAGCATTTGTTTTCCCTTCTGATTTCTCCTTATTAAAAGCTACAGGGAAATCACTGGGCTAGAAAGACTACCTCAATTACTCTTAATTGCTGTCCATTCTGATTAGCCCAGGCCACGGTGATTGTGCAACAAGCAGCACAGGGTACAAAGCAGGTGCTCTGTCTCTTCCCAGTCCCTCCCTCTGCCTGCAGTGGAAATGCCATTGAGGGAATGGGTACGAGCTCGCCATTCACGGAGGCTGGCAATACCCATGACCACATTTCGTGTTAAAAGCAAGACTTGGCCTTCCCATTTTGCTCAACTGCCCTTTCTTTTTTTTCTTGTCTCTGTGCTTTGGGCAGTGTTCCAAGCAATCTTATGAATGAAACCCCACCTCGCACAGCAAGAGGGGTGCTGCTGCTTGGATGGAAGGCTGAACGTAGCTGTGGCAGCTTGCCTGTGGAGCAGGGACATGCATATGGACCAGTGGGCCAGACACATAAAAGCAGCAAGAAACACTTTTCTAAATTGAAGATGAGAACAGAGGACTGCCTCAAGGGAGCTGAGTGAACATTGAAGCTTTTTTGAACAAAATAGAGGAAGTAAGATATTGCTTATTCCCAGTCCTTGCTATTTCTCCTTTGGCATATATCTGTGAGACAGCTGGGGCATAACAACAAGTAACTAACTAACAGGGTTCCTCGACACATAAAAATAGTTGGAAAACAGAGGTGCAAGGTGGTAAACTCTGAGTTTTCAGTCTGGTTCTTACAAGGTTTTCCCCATTAAAAGATAAGAAAATATCAGAAACATACATACTGGGATAGTATATATTATCCAACACAGAGGAGATGGATATTGTTTCAAACCATAAATTATAATAAAATCAAGTTTAACTATTGGCTTTTTATCACCCAGTCATCTTGAACCACGTTCAACATCTCTATCATTCATTAAAAATTAATAATACAGTAATGAGAATGTTGGAGTGTCCATCTCGAATTAGCTTGCAGTAAAGACCAACTTACTAGGTAAGTAAAAGGAAACAGTCTCTTAATACAAACGATCAGTGAGAAGACCCAGTACTGAACAAAATGTTAGTTTTATAAATTCCATACCAACCTGATGCAAAACTGCATGGCAGGACTAACTTTACCACTGCAAAACTTTAAAACCTTCACAGTGAGATGCAACAATTCTTTGATGCTATCCAGGTGTGAACAAACTCTTGCTTATACTCCTCTGACAAGTGTTAAAGGACTGTATAGCACATGAAACTACAGAGGGAACTACTCTTGCTCACTGAGATCCTGGATCTAATTCACTAAATACAATGAAAATAAATGATGGATCTTACTGTGATTTAAAGCAATGCACTTACTTAGGCCTTTCACCTGGCTGCACAAGTATTATTTAACTCTGCCTTCTAACAGTGGGATGACACAAACCTACCCAAATCTTTTCACACTTCAACACTGTCAGGGACAACACTGCTTCAATCGATGGAGCTGTACCTATTTGCAATTGAATTGTCTGCAACCTAAGAATGTAACTCCTGAGACATAGTTAAAAATTTCTTCACTCTCCTCAGATTTCTAAAAGACAATTAAAATTATTATGAGAAAATTACATTACAGATAGCTTCCATGAATTTCAAAAAGTGCCTGAAGCAAGAAATCCCGGAAAAAAGCCCACAAGGTTTTGTCTACTGTACTACAGCTGAAATGCATAGTCAGAATTTTAAGGTCTGGGAAATCAGCATGGATAATCCCAAATCCACGTAACAAACCGTAACCTGATGAGAATGATGGTCTGCTGTGTGTATCTCATCTGCACCAGGCAGAGCTGCAGACAAATTACAGCTCATCCTCCTCTCAACTCTGTCTTTCACCTAAGCTTTCCCCATGCCGCTGTTCAAATGTTTCAAATAAGCCACTTTGACTTAAATATCTAATTTACTGGAAATCTGCTGGCAACGTCTTATGAGTTGGCCGAAAAACAAGCAAAGTAATCTGCAAAACTTTAAAACCAACACACTTTTAAATGGGGATGTTTGCTGACCGCTTTTTCTCTCTCTTAGTAGTGGTCAGCTCTGGCAGCGAAATGCTTTAAAAAACATACAGCCCGCGTTAGAAAAAGATCAAAAGCGGATCAGATGTAGTGCCAGCTCATGTCAGTCTTGCAAGAAAGAGGGAAAAACAAAGTAAGAAGATGAGTTTTTCTTGCCACGCATCAGTCTGTGCTCCCCGTCTGTGCTCCCCATCTGTACACAAGGGCTCCTGGGCACAGCACAGCACCTCTGCTAGGGGGCCTGGACCCGCAGCATGAGTGGGATTGTGCTGTCCACCAC
Organism: Origma solitaria; assembly: GCA_013397895.1. NCBI lineage: Eukaryota > Metazoa > Chordata > Aves > Passeriformes > Acanthizidae > Origma > Origma solitaria. Next base: position 850,427 of record VZRL01003917.1, on the reverse strand, counting down.
TGCCCCACCCCTCTCCCCAAAAGAATTCGTAAGTCTTTATTCTGGCAGTACCAGGCTTTTCCTCCCAGTGCTCCTCCTCACTGGGCAGCCAGTCCTGGAGAAGGCAAAGAAACCTGGGTGCTGGTTTGGCTTGACTCGAGCAGCACTAGGGTTCAGGGTGAGGGCAGCCCTGCTCACGGGCAGGCAGAGCATGGACACGCACGGCCTGGCTGTCTCTGGGAGTGGGAGGTGAGACACCCCGGATTTGAGAGCCGTGGCAGTCATGGCACAGCTCTCCTTCCCTGCCCCTCACTACACTACATCTCATTTTACCTGTTTGCATTTGCAAGACTACACAGACCGTGCTGGGCTAAAAATGTGCGGATAATGCTCTATTTTCTTTAAGAACATGAAGCCTTTTAAACATTTCGGAGGACAACATGAAAGAAGAGTCCCCACCCAAGAGTCTTAAATGCCATACCCATTTTCTATGGGATTTTCCTAAAGGGCTGTATTGGGACCCGTATAAAAAGCAGTGAGTTGAGTTTATAGCCCTGTATATCCCTTCTAGACAGGCACACGATGGCAGCTGACGAGGGCACACCCCTGCCTCCTCTCTGCTCTGCTCTCCGATGCTTGGGGCTGAAAGCAGTGAGCACCCAGTGCTCTCAGCACAGGATTCACCTGAAAATCAGGCAGCCCTGCAGCAGGATTTTGGAGAATTACTGTGCTGCCGTGAGGTGAGCAGCAGCAGTCTGTGCCCTGCTGACTCAGCTGGCCAGGCTCGCTCAGGCTGGTTGGTAGGCGAGATTGGGTTACATGGCAGAAATCATAACAAAGGCAGGAAACAGATCAGCACTCCCTGGGTTTTACACTCTCTCTGGGGACCCTGCCGGCTTCCAGACTGCAGATGGTTTTAACCCTGTCCTGAAACGTGTCTGTGTGGCATGCTCTGCTCTGGTGAAGTCAAGCCTGGTACATAAAATAAAAGCAAATCAGGGCAGCAGAGGAATGGGCCCAACAAGCACCAGTCAGAGAGGTCCAAAGGGTTTAAAATCACTTCTTATGAATGGGCACAGAAATACAAACCCTGCTGAGCATCGGTCAAATAAGAGTAAGCAGACTGCAGCGATGGAGTCCCTTGGCTGAGTCTTGGGATGACACCCTCCCTGCTGTTCCCTGCCAGCTCTGTGTGGTTTTGCCTCCCCGCGGCCGCAGAGCATCTTCGTCACCTTGAGCCTGCCTCTCCTGTTTTTGCTTTCAGCACTACACTGCCAGCACGGGACAGAAGGAAAATCCCAGCTGACTTCATGCAGCTTTAGTAACTCCAGTGCCAAAAAACCAGTTGTGCCCTCAACTGCTGTGTTTTGGTGGCTGAGTTGATGCAATGTGTCCATCGGAGAGAGCATGTCTTTCATGAAACCAGTCAGCTCTGCAGGACTGTATTTTATTTTAAATAGCTCAAAGGAAATTATATGAACACATTACTAACTGTCTCAAGTACTTATTTGATTTCAGGTGGTGTTTTTCCACTTTGAGGCAGGATGCTTTAGGAACAAGTCCCACCCGTGATGTGAAGCGTTGCTCAGTGTGAGGGAGCAGGGGAACAAGCTATGCGATCTCCAAACTGGAGGGGTTTGGGGAAAAAGAAGATGTTTCTCATGGGATCACAATGGGCACAGCACTACCCTTGGTCCCCTCTGGGACCTCTGATGTTCTGGAAACAGCAATCTTGAAAGGTGCAACATGGTCACCTGGAGGCTACGAATCCTTTTCATATACAAATCTGATAGCAAAAGGACACGCAACTGCCTGCCAAAAAAACCTTGCTGGGAATTTGCCTGAGTGAAGGTGGCAGGACTAGGGTGGTATCATGGCTTCCTTCCTTGCAGCAGGACTGTCCAAGGGACACATCTGCAAAGGGGGTAATAGTCCCATAACACACCAACTCACAAAGCTCCCATAACTGGTGGAATAAAGAAGAGTTTCTTCATTTAGTTTCCCCTGTATTAAAAGTTTATGAAAACTGTTAAAAAAAATACATAGGAGGAGAGTATTATAAAAACCCAAACAAACCTCAAAACACACCCACCCTGGAAATGTCTCCCATTCACAGCTTCACCAAGTATTTTCTTTTAACTCACCACAAGTCTTCCCAGAAGAACAACTGAAAAGATATTAGACATTATTTATTTTTCTTTTTAAAATATTGTTTTAGAAACCTCCCAGAAGGGAGAAAAATAAAATAAATTATTATAGTGCCACATCAGCACAATCACCAAGCTCAAAATGAAGAAGACTACAGTGATCTAAGTATTTCTTTGACGCAAGATGCTTTTTAATTTCACAGTCAGCTGTTCTGCTTCCTTTTACAAAGACACTTCCACTTAATGTCTTCTAAGTCACCTTGAACACCCACTGGACATATACAAATTCTTCATAGCTCTTTTGCTTATTTTTCAGGCTTGTTTTGGTAATCTGGTTTCATGCATGGGAAAGTTCATTCTCTGTAGCATATGAAAGGCTTTCATAAGGGGGTCTTCTTTCCATTGGAGACACGATTAGAGGCCAATCGCTATTCAAACCAAGTGTAATAAAAAGGGCTTGTTGTGAAGAACACAGCTCTATTTCTTTTTATTAAAGCACAGAACTACTCACAGTAACCATTTGCAAGACAACTGAGAATAAAAACAGCTTCACCATGCTGTATTTCACAGAGCAGCTTGCCAAGAATACGAGTTTCTCAGGAGTCAGAGCTGCAGCAGAGAAGCAGATGTGGCTATTGCTGCAGAGGTGGGCCCCAGCCAGCACCCTCCCGCCCTGCGGGTCAGCACGCACGGTGGTAATACGCTGGGCAAAGGGCTTCAAACTCGTGCTGTGTCTTCATCTGCTCCTGGCCCAGAGTCAAGGCCTGCTGAAGCAAGAGGCGAGCTGTGAAGTTTATGGGGTTTATGGGGTGCTGATCGCCCTCTGACAAGGGCAGGCATTTCCTGCAGCTACCAAATTTCCCTCCTGCGTCCTCTCGGTGGGCTCAGTACTGAGATGAGCTTTTTACCTTCTGCTGGGCTACTCCAGACCTAGCTCATATGGGCAGGGGGAATAATGGACAGACTTACAGCTAAACACGAAAAGGACAGCAGCTACCTCTGTTTTGCTCCTGCTACCTCTTAAAAAGCAAAAGCAGACGATAGCACTACAAACTAGCATCTCCACAGAGCCTGCAGTTTTCTGAACCTCGATGAACTTCTGAACCTTCTGAACACCACTGAGAGCACACAGATCTTTCACAGATGTGGCTTCGTCTGCTGCTTTGGACCTTGCAGAAAGTGTGGTTCTGATCTGAGACCAGCAGAGATGGAGCAAAGGAGGGTTGAATGACCGGTCTCTGAAAAATTATCTTTACTCTGGTTCTATTTGATGAGGCAAGAAAAAGACAAAGAAGACATGCTTACTCTTCTTCTTCCTCCTGCAGCATTTCAGCTGATTCAGACTCTCAGGCACACCAAACTCATTACTATGAGCCCTCAAAATTTTCTCCTAATTTTAGGTTACCTTGATTAACTATTTAAACAGGCATCAGTATTAAAGTGGTCAATATTCTGGAAAGTTTTTGCAGCTCCTTTGCAATGAACAGAAGAACATGATGTTGGTTTGTTTTCCTCCCCTTAAAACTGAGCAATGTTGCTGCTCTCTGAAAGGCATTTGCAGAGATTTTTGAATACCACTGAACTATGCCTATAGTCATTTTCATATATTTGCAAAAGAGGTTAAACATGGAGTATTGTTAAACAGGAAGAAACATTTTTCTTAATGAGCAAGTTATTTTGTTTGAGGTACCAGGAAGACTTGTGACTGGGGCCTTGGAACACAGTGAGCACAAGAGCCACCTCTTAGATTTTTGGTCTTTCAGAACTTGGAAACAATGTTTGGAGCACAAATTTCCAGATGGAGCCTACATGCAATCTAGCCCTATACATCTGTTTTTGAAGTTCTGCTGTTAGGTAGTCCTACACACTGAGCCAAATCCAGTTCATATGTATTCACACAAAGCACATAGGTTTAAATATAAACATCTGTGCATGCAAGCAGGGATGTGTAGTAACTTCTGGGGACAAGTGAATTTAGCTGTGCCACAGATGCTGTGCTGAAACCTTGACGGTGTGTGTTTGGATCAATTTGGCTTCAGACTCTGCAAAGTCTTAATTAGGGACAAGATCTCTCCCACTCCAAACTTGAGACTTAGGGGTCAGATTAAAAATGAAATCACCAATTATGTGGGGTTTTACATGCCAGATTTTCACCCGAAGCAGTTAGCTTCCAGAGATGAGGAAGGAAGAAAAATATTCTTTGGCTATATGTATTATTATTTCCTGTTACCAGACTGTCCTCTATCCTATGACAAAGCAGAAATATATGTAAGGAATCTTATGTCACTACATACACAGATGGTCTGAAATCATACCTTAACTCACTAACAAAACATAAAAGGCAAGCATTGCTTCTGCCACTGAGTGCTACCAAATGTAGGGTATATTGACCGTAACAACTCTGGCAGGTAAAAGCTTCCATGCCCATTCCTGGGCTAATTAAAAATATAAAATTTGGTAGAATTTTCCATGTTCCCTGACCAAGACCTTGACAACAAGCACACAGACACGTTATGTAATGCAAATTAATAAGCATTTTCCAAATATTTAAAATTTCATGTTTTAAAAAATATGCAGTGAAGCCCTGTTAAGCAGACCCTCATGCCCAGATACCCTTAAAGGTAAACAATTCTGCCCTGCATGTTTGGGACATTTTGAAACAGCTGCCAGAGAAGACACCAAGTCCTGCTATGCTAGGCCTGAATAATATAACAACTTTAAACATAATTTAACAACTTTAATTTAACAACTTTAAATATAAAATCTCCTTACAAGCCTCAGCTGGGCTGAAGAGAAGTGGATCCCTGTGTTTCACACTCCATCTACTACAGAAACTTCAGCTGCCTCCATTAAGAGTCACAAGCTAAATCAAGAAAACACATTCACGTTTTATTTATTTAAGGCATCAATCTCTCCCTCTGTCTGAGTGGGTGGATTTTCCAGATGCATTCCTGACCGAGCAGAAAAGTATCTGCAGGACACAAACCTCTCCGCACACCCATTGTGCAACTCTTGCGCTGGCTCCGGGTGCTGAGCAAGAACTCCTTCCCGCTCACGCCTTTCTCCTGACTGCTCTGCTTTCCAGAGTCCCAGCCCACTCACTTAGCCCAGGCTGGAACAGGACAAATGGAAATTTCTTGGGTCTTGGCTGCTTCACCTAAGGTTTACCCGTATACAGAAGGCTAATTGAGACTGAGTAAAATTTGAATCCAAGGTTATTTTGACTAATCTTTTGTAGCGCAGAACAGTGGAGTTTGAATTGGTTTTGACTTAGCAAAGCAAGATACTGTTTCCTTGTTAGTTTGCAACAGGACAAATCAGCCTAAAATACTTACCCTATTCTTCATTTGTGCTATCCCTTATACTGTTCTCTCTCACAGGCTTCTTTAGGCTTTTATAGGCTTTCCCCAGCTCTTATATAGGAGATATTACAGAGGTCTGGAGATGACAATATTATCTATGCAGTAACTCAAAATTATCAGGGCGGCAATGCTCTTGCTCAGCATCAAGTCCCTTCATGCAGCTTTAGCCTCTCCTTGCTATTGTCATTTTAAGGACAGGTGTCTTTAAAGAGGTAGATGCTTCGGCTCCCTAAAAGTAGCTGAAATGACTCCTACTCTAAGTCTGATATTCAGATTTCATATGGAAGTCCATCTTCAGACAGAAAATTGTCTCTTTGAAAATTATCAAGAAATTTGTCAAGTGCAACAATGCGATGTTGCATTCAGAGTGTTACTTTGCCAGGACATTGGCCAGGCTCAGGGCTGCTGAGCCTGATGGTGGAGGACAGCAGAGACCATTAGGTCTGGGTCTGGGTCTGGGTCTAGGTCTAGGTCCCAAATTCAGGTCTGGGTGAAGCTGCTTAAGTTTCACACCTTCCTTGCAGTGGCTCCCCTGGGAGCATGGGAAACCAGGCACCAGAGCTACAGTACATCTTGAGGAAATTCCTAAAATTAAAAATAATCTAGGATACCAAAGTAAGCAGCACATGACAGGTATGTGCTTAATTTGTGCGTGTTGTTAGGTTTATGCAACAAAACAGCGTCAAGGGAATACAGAACCTCCTTCTTCATGGAAACACCAGTGTCCCTGTGTCACTTTCTGATGGGAAATCATTATGAAGGAGGTACAGAAAAACCAAAGATCAACTGGACACATTTGAGCACTTGCAAGCATAGAGTTAACAGCATGCACTAAAGAGCAGAGTATAATAGCAGCTGGCTAGAAATGCAGACTTGTATTTGGAATAAAGCTTAAGAGGAGGTCAAGGGTAATGCTGGTGCATTCTACAACCCCACAGCAGTGCTAGGAGAGTCCACTAATGGGCATTTTCAACTATTTTTTCCTTCCATCTAGTGATGGCTTAATGTCTGAAGTTTTCATTTCTGCCACAGTTTTCCTGTAATACTCTTTTTTACGGAAACATAATGCTACCAAGTGCTAAAAACACACTTCTCAGTTTCCTTCCAAGACAATAATTTCACAGGTAATTTTGCTGTGAAGTTGAACAGCCCAGAATGCAGCCTAGGTGTTCTGGCAGCAAGCTGATGTTACCAAACATTATTATTTGTCCAGCTAGTTTACAGGGAAATAAAAACAAATTCCCCAGGTGTCGCTTACAGTGAAGCCAATGTTTTTCATTCCATTTGTAAATACAATGTGCTGTTCAGCCCACACACCTATTTTATAGCTCTAATGAAAAAGAGAGAGCAAAATCCACACATCACGGTGACCACACTGCCTTTCAATTCACCCCTGTAAAAGACAGAGATTGATCAAACAGGTATTGCTCCAAGCATGTGACTGCAATATATGAAGAAGCATGTCAAGAATTTTAATTGTACTAAATAGGAAAAACCCGTAACTAAGAGAAAATAGATTGCCTACATAACAACACACAGCTGGAATGACTTTAGTCCCCATGGCACTGCTAAGAGGCCTCTTTATGGGCTTGGATTAGAAGGAGAAGTGCCTTTAGCCAGGCACAGCAGGACAGGTCGGAGAGGGGCAGTCTCAAACCCACAGACCTGAATGGCTCTTCCACTCCAGAGTAAGTTAGCACAGGACACACAGACCTGATACCTTTTTGGATCTTGCAATTACTGCCTGACACTGATGGATTTCTCAGGGTGCACCAACTATTTTCCATCTTTATAAAGACTGGCAGTTTCACGTTTGTTGGTTGGATATTCCATTTATCACACACGTCATTGCATTGCGAGAGGCAGAAGGTACTGACAGAGGAGGGACACGCTGGTGGCATAAGGGCACCTCGACAGCTCCTGAGCACATTCCTCTGCCATGGCAATACTGCACATGTATCAGCATTCATTTATTTATTTATTGAGACTTCAGTTCCCTGGCAACTGCTCCAGTATTGGCAATATGTACTGGAAAAGAAAAGAAAGATGAAGAAACTGTACATAAGTGATCCCTCCTCATGCAGCCCCTGATGCTGGGATTGAAGCCCCAATACAAACCCAGGACTCCCCTGACGTTGCTGGATTCTCTCAGCTGCTCAGGGCTCACCCCAGGAGAGGGCAGGCTCGACCCCTTCCACCCTACTGGCTGTGGCAATTAAAAGGGTCACTCTAAATGAAATTTCTTGGCCTAAAATGAACAGCCACATGGGCACCGTCATTCAGTGGGGATTTCATACCCTGGGACACATGCAGGCAAAATCCTCATCTGTCAAATCTGGCCAGATCAATGAACTGGGAGCAACATGCCTGACTCTCCTCTGGCTTTATGAGTATGAGTGACCCCGTGACTTTTTATTAAGCCATATGATTACACGCTGCAGGCATACATGTGAAAGAATGCCCAGGGAAGTATGTGGTTGTGGCACCTGAAATCCCTCACTGGTCGTTTACAAACCATAAAGAAAAGTTGACAAATTCCTAAAAGCTTAGAATTTTATTTTTCTTTTCACAGGGGCTTAAGGTTTTGTGGATATAGCACACCACCAGACTGATGCCAGGCATTTTTTTGGTGCTTGTTATTAGAGATGTTAACAATGGCCTGGATTTATCGAGAGACAAGGACTAAAATTATTCCATCCATGCAGTGTTAATGAACAAATGTCATTCCTGAACTATCACAAAATTCTGAGCCATGAATTTTGCTTACCATGATCATGTTTGAACAGTTATTTATAGGCACAAACTCCCCTGTATTTTTCAAAACCCTCTTCTGAAAAAGCTTTATATCTTAAACTTTTCATTTTTGCTGTAACCCATTCACAAGGCTTTTATCAGTTTATACTCCTAAAACTCCCTAGCTGTATTTTATCAAAGGTGAAGAAATAATATAACTTCTTACTGTATGAAATATTATAAACAGTGCACAGTGAGAAAACAGTTAAATGGATGTAGTTCAGCTGCTCCCAAGCCACTCATCAGGGAAAAAAAAATTAAAATATGTTTTTAAACCAGTTTTTTTTCCCCTCACCTTTTTTTAATATAGAAGATTTCATTACTGCATGGCAGGATGATTCATCCATTCCTGGTCCAGAAATTCCTAGACTTGATTCTTACACCTGAAATCATGTTCACAAGCTAAATTGTTGTAACTGCACAGAAGGGGTACCCTGACCCAGTCATATCTTATATACCCTGCAAAAGATACCTAAAGAAGCACCTGCTTTCCTTGAGGGGGTAATTTTTATCCCTCCTTCCCTGTCAGTTGTTGACCTAAGTGGTGTGGGGAAGGCTGGAGAAGCTGTGCCTTAGTGTGCACTGGCCCTCCCTGGGGACATGAGAGACTGTCCCCTACCGACAGCTCAGCAGGGAAGAGGGGAGGTGAAGGTGAGGTATCCATGCTCAGGATCTAGAGCGTGGAAGTGACCAAGATGGGTGTCTCCATGGAGAACAGGCTTACAGTCTCCAATTCTGGCTGTGTTTGCCAAGGGCAAAGGGTAATTATCTTAAAAAAGCTGTTCAGTCTTCCACTTATCTATCGTGTACTGGTCCTATCTTCTGATTCCTTGGGAAGCTTCTCTTCATCATCAGGGCTTTCAGATCATTTCTTTGAAGTCTGTTTTCTAAAATACTACAAGTGTGCTTCACAACAGTTCAAAGACCATCTCCTCTGCAGTACAATTCCACATTGTACTGTAGCTTCAAATTATGCAATCAGTAATTTTACGGTGAAATTTCTGCATTAAAGACTCTATTTATTAAAGTGCAGATCTGGAGTTCTTAAACATTAACATAAAGAAGCAAGATGCACAATGAATTCTATATCTGTTACCTCAGAATGCCATGATAAGAAGACCAGATCTATCTTGGACTCCATTAGATCCCTTCAATTCCCAATTGCCTGAGGAGATGCCCAGAGTGCAAACCGCAGAGGAAAGAGTCAAACCCTGCCAGAAAGAGATCTCATCCTTCTATCTGCCATCTAGAAACTAGTCTGAGCTCTTATGCCTGAGACTTAGCAGCCCCAAAGCGCATCCTACTGGAAATGAAGTTTTGCCCTTTCCTCATTCATTCTTTCCCAAAGTGAGTTGTGTGTGGGGTGGTGCAAACCAGCAACACTGATTGATGAAAGAGTTAACATTAGTGGCAATGTGGTAGAGGAAAACCAGTGGAGCGGCTTAGCTTGCCATCTGGAGCAGATAATTTTAAAACAGCCTGACAAGTGGGGTTGAAGATGAAGTAACTGGGATGAGAAACATGCTTCCTCACTTTTTCAGTGCAGCAATCTGGAGGCATTGCAGCTGAGCAACTCCTGGCAACATCCCTGCACATCTGTAGCATCCATTGAAAAGAAGTAAACAGCATCAGTGAGCTGGAAAGACTGTTTTCCTCATCCTCACTGACCCCCTGTAGCAAATCTGTCCCAAGTTCAAAAGAGAAAAATTCTGATGTCTCTTTTCCTAGGAGTTGTCTGCATCTGTATTTGTTGTTCTTTAATATGTTAGTGTTATGCTTAGTATGTTTGGCTTAATATGACCACTTAATGTCCTATTGACTGAAAAATACAGTAGCTTGATAAATTCTCAGAAATTAACTCATTTGAGAAGGAAGGACACAATGATTCAGAAGAAGGGGAAGCGGTGCAAGACGGTGCATATTCAGTCCTCTTTTCAAAAACTTCTTCCCCAAAATGAGAATTGTTGGAGAATGCCTCTCTCCTTCCCTCGTTCTGCTGATCTCTTCCTTCCTTGAACCAAACTACAGGCTCCAGCAACAAGGCAGCTAATAATAAACTCCTCAGCTGAACTCTAGGAAAGCAGTTTGGTCAAGGTTTTGCCTGCCAAATGCTGACCGACACATGTCCCCAGCTGCCAGCAGTGACTGACTGCTAGTCATGTTTTTTACAAACCAGTTATGTTTTAGCCTTCTGCCCCTTAGAGCACGTTTTGCTCCAAACAAGACCTCCCAATTCCAAATGATGGAGTCAAAAGTACTTGAGTCATGAGTTCTGCCATGTCTCATGTCCATGGAGCATACATGGACTTCTTCAGTCACAATATATTTATGCAACTGCTCTTGCACTATGACTCCTGAAAAAAAACCAAAACCCCACTGCAGATTTTATCCCTGCCCATACCAGCAGGCTGTACAGGAACAGCACTGGCATTTCTACAGTGCCAACCGGCAGACAAACAGGACTTCTTTCAAGATGACCTTTTATCAAGGTTTGTGTAATAAAACTTGGTTCTTGCCTTGGGATTCCCCCTTATTGCCTCCTTTTACCAGCAAAGACACAGGGCCAAGAGGGAACACTGAGACAGCAGGTGTAACATTTCCTACTGGTCAGACAGGTGTTTGATCTATTCAGCTGCATTTTGGCCCCAAGAGCAACATCTGGTGCTTCACTGGAAATGCTGACCCAGCTGTCCACTGAATTTGGAGTCTTTAAAAGATGTGAAGGTCACCTTTCTCATCTCACTAGAGGAGCCCTGTGCCAGGTGAGGAAGCAGCCAGCACTGCTGAAGACACGAGGCTCCTGTTCCCTCCAGAGGCTGCTCACAGGCTGCCTGGAAATGCAGCACAGTGTAGTCGTGGGAACACACTGGGTCAGGTTTCCCGAAGAAGGGGAAATAAACCTTTTAGGGGACACAAAAGCGTGAGCACCTGCAGTCAAACAGCATGCATGCTGGTGCAGGGATGTATGGAAACCAGGTTGGCCTAGCTCCCCCCTGAGCTGCCCCACAATGTTGGGAAAGATGAGGAGGGTATGGGATGAAGTTTGGGCTCCAAAATAGTATGGACAAAGAAGGCTCCTTGGATTGGAATGCGACTGAATTACACAGCTCTCACCAGTGTCAATGCTATTGGCTTCATGAGCCCATTTCCCCTTTAGTCAAGGCTCTTCTTCCATGCTTCCAAGATTTGGGATACCTCCTTGACCACAACAGTGCTGTTTTCCTGAGGCATAAGGCAGTTATGGTTGGTTCCTAAGGGTGGAACTACCCTGACTCCTCCTCTTGTGGTGAAATCTCCTCCTAGCACAGCCAGGCTGCTGGTCCGCCCTTCCCTCCATGCTGCCCCACCAAGCACAACAGCACAGGCATTTCTGGAAATCTTGGTCTTGCATTTCTGAGGGGAGAAATAACTCACCATACCCGTGAGGAAGAGAGAAATGATAGCAAGTTAGTATGCAAAAATCCCATCATGTCACAACAGTGCACTTCCTATTAGGGTAAGAAGGATAATGGAGTAACCACTCCTTGCTAAAATGTTCTGCAGTTCACTGCAAGAGCATGCTGACCAGGGGTAGCCAGGAAGAGGATAACACAGAGGGAACATATTTTTATAGCTCTTAATGAACCCCGATATTTTTTACTCATCTGGGAGGTGACAGAAGTGAACAGTTATCATTTCCTCCTATTTCTCATGATTTGTTTTGTTTTTTTGCTATTCCAGGGCTTAATCCAGAACAACAACAATAACAAAAAAAAAAAAAAGTAGGAAAAAACCTTGTGTGCAGCCTTATGGAGGACTTTCCAAGCCACAGATGCTGGCTCTGTGGTTGGCTGATCTATCCAAAATAAAGCTCAACAGCAGGGAGCAGTGGAGTAGTTCAGGGGGTAGAAAAGGTCATGCGAATGCGATCCCCACCTCCCAAACTCCACATCTCCTTATGCTGCCTCCCCTGCTCCTTTTGGGATGGAAGGAATTGTTGACGTATTTTTCATTTTTATTTTCAGCCTGCCTTTCCTATCCACTTGCCAGCTGGGGTCATTGAAAGTGATTCTTGTAGCAGCCACTTTCCCAGGAGAGAAAAAATGAGGGGAACTATTACTCTGGTGGCTTACAGGTGAAAAGGCAGCAGCAGCTTTGAGGATGAGCACCTTTGGCAGCTCCTAGACAGAGCTGGCACTGTGGGAGCTCAGAGGCCACCATGCCACCTTCCCCTTGCCACAGGGACAGGCATCCCCCTGCCCTAGGTGAAACTGGTGCCTGCAGAGACTGAAATGTTTTCCCAACTGAAAGAGATCACAAGAGCCTCAAAAAGAGGGGCCTTGAAGGCTGCCGACCCCTGTGTGCGGATGCATGGCACTGCCCTCCTCACACGAGAAGGCCATTTCGGGAGAACAAACATAAAAAAAAAAAAGAGGAAAGTGGAAACAGGAAAGAAAGTCACTGACCTCATTTTAATAACTTTTGATATCAGAATGCATTCACACCATATACATATACACCACATCCTTTTCCTTTGAGAGGAGTGCACAGCTTATGTCGTGGCTCAGCTGATGGCACAACTTCTGCAAGACTACAGGAGATACATACAGCCACTCTGGGGAACACCTACAAACCCTGCAGTACATTGGTCTGTGCGCTGAAGCAATGCCCAGCTGGGCAGAGGACATGTAAGAGACCAGGACCCTTTTTTTACAGCCAGCACACTCATTTCTCTTCAGGTGTGGGCTTCATATTCATAATGAAGGAACTATTTCAGAAGCCTTATGTTTGCCAAGAAAAAGAACCAAGTCTAAACATCACACCTCCTCTGGGAGGACATTGGATGTGGATGATGGAACTGTACCTGTGTGTTTTGATGCTACCAGCAAGGTTTTCATAGCAAGTGTTTGACTTACCCTAAGCACTGTGCAAAAGCAAGCTGAAAGACCGCTGTCACTTACCAAACCTCTTGTAGCCGAAGGACTGCACCTCCTCCTCCTCTGCAAACTCGTCTGGAGAAAGAAAGACACAGCATTGGGTTATTACTTCTACCACTGGAAAAAGATGGGAAGAAGTTTTTACAGGTGCATCTTCATGAATTAATGTAAGTTTAATTGATTTATTAGGCATGCTACTGCTCTTCCCCTGTGCTGATCATATCTCACCTCTGTCTCCAAATGGAGAAGGCAGTTCAGAGCCTTTCCCCCAACCAGAACCCCCAGCAGAATTCAAGATTACAAGCTGTGCAGATTTATCACCTGGCAGCTATTGTGAGGCCTGCTTGGCCATCTAAGTACAAACCAGAGCAGATATGTCCCTCATCCCAAGGACAGCCACAGTTGTCACCAGTGTGCCACTTGGTCAGGCTTGCCTGGACCACAGGAGTCAGAGGGGATGGTTGTCCATCCATCCATCACCTCCCATGCATACTAGCTTGGCCTGAAAATGTCAGATCCGATAAAAAACGGGAAACAGAACCGATAAACAGAGGAGAAAAATAAAACCCAAGATGGTGAAGACTGTGAAGGGTCTAAGGGGAAGCCATATGAAGAGTGGCTGAGGTTGCTTGGTTTGGTCAGCCTGGAGGAGACTGAGGGGAAACCTCATTGCAGTCTACAACTTCCTCATGAGAGGAAGTGGAGGGGCAAACACTGATCTCTTCTCTCTGGTGAGCAGGGGAATGGATAGGACCCAAGGGAATGGAAGTTGTGTAAGGGGAGGTTTAGGTTGGCTAGTAGGAAAATATCAGTCTCCCCAGGGAAGTGATTAGAGCACCAAGCCTGCTTGAGTTCAAGAAGCATCGATGGTCTCAGGCACATGGTGTGATTCTTGGGGCTGGCCTGTGCAGGGACAGGAGCTGGACTTGATGATCCTTGAGGGTCCCTTCCAATGCAGCATATCCTATCAGTCGATGATTCCATTATGCCTTTTGTTCTCATCTTTACAGTTAGCAAGCAGCAATATACTAATGATCACAAGTTCATTTTGTCAGAAGCCGAATATCTCTCCACTTCCTTCCGACAGCAAAGGAAAGGCTGGCATCAGCAAAAGAAATACACTCATGACCTCAAAAAAAAAAAGGATATGTTTGAGTTCATGTGTTCAGCCTCCTTCTACCAAGACAACGCCTGTTCTGCTGAGTCAGGAAAGGCAAAAGCTCTGCCTCGTCACCAGCACAAGTTTGCGTGAGGCAGAGCCCAGGCTGCTCTTCTCCTGCTTCCGTATTTCCCAGAGGGAACATTTAATGACCGGTGGAGGAAAAGCAAGCTCAAAGCAGATAAACACATGGGATGGAGTGAGAAGTCTGTGTTTAGTTAGACCTTTTTGCCCCCAGACTCACTGCATGTGATTGGGCTGCTGTGCATCAAGGAACATCAAGGAACTGGTGCCACAGCTAACTTGGGCCAGCACAGAGCCTTGGGGGAATGAATCCAAAGGTAAAGATGCAGTCTACATCCAGACTCAATAACGCCTAAACAATTTGAGTGCGTATCTCCAGCAGGAAATCTGACTTGTTTCTCCTTCTGACCTGTGAGGTGCCGTGAGCAGAAGTCTGAGGGAGACTTTGCCTGAAGCAGCAGCCCATGAAATGCACCATTTTGCAGAACATCACCCTTTACTCAGACAGCGTTGTTGATTAAACAGCTAAAAATACATTCTTCACCAGGTAAGACATTTTGCTTACTGCCAGCAGCAGTCCTGTCCATATCTTTAGCTAGAACCCCAATTCAGATGTGCATTTAAGAAGTGGAAGAGCCAATGGATGTTCCTTAGGCAAAACAAACACATCCTGGTTTTGAAGGCAGAAAGAAACCTTTCAAACAAACAAACAGACAAACAAACAAACAAACAAACCCTCACAATCGTCCCGAATGTTATCTGAAGACAAGGCCCCCCAGCTAAACATGACAAATACTAACAAATCATCAAGTCAACAACCAGCTTCTCATCCTATCCTGAGCTACTCAGGAAAAACCTTCCCCTCTTGCACAAAAGATAAAATGCTGCACAAAATAAGATAACAGCTCCAGGCCCTTAGCTTCCTGCCCTCTCCTGCTATCAGGCTGCAACACAATAGCCTCCTTTGTTTCTCAGGAGTGTAACCTGGCTTATCCCATCTGCATCTGACATATACAGCTAGGCCACCTTTAAATCCTGCAGCTCCACCCCACCCCACATCTCCAAGATCTTCCTCCCAGGTTGTCTTGTTTTTCATGCTTAGACCAACAGCATTGGCTTTTACACATTTAATAATATTTTTGTTTCTTTGGCCTTTTCTGTGTTTGCAACATATATATATTTATATATGTACATCTTATATATTTCTACACAATACGTACTTCTAAATACATATATATGCTTTTCAATATTTGCAATGCTGCTTGTTGTTCTTGCTAGGGATGGGTTGTTTCTTTCTTAAGCTTTGAATTCTTTGTAATTATTCATTCACCTCCTAATTTTGAAAAGCACTTGTGGCATTTGAAACAAAGAAGTGGAGATGGGCAAGGACAGTTATGTCAACTGGTGTCCAATCTCCCTACTCACTAAAATCTCAAATATCACATAAAGTGTTTTTCAGTCTCTGTGAGTTGACCTTGCAAGGGGCAATCAACATAATTTTAGGGGAAGTCTATGAAAATTATTTAACAGACAAAGGTCAATGTTCTTTCAGTCACAACTACAACTTTGCTGAAATCATGTGCAAATATAATGCTTTACAGTATTAACTGTAATATTAACAAGTTTAAGGAAAGTAAAGATGGAAGAAATTAATAAAACAAGCTTAGACTAAACATTCAGAAATTACAACACTTCGGAAAAAGAGACTAAAATGTGTTGAAAGTCCTACCTCGTAGAAGTCTGTGTTTGAAATATTAAAAATTAAGTTGACAAACAAGCCTATAAGTCCCAAGGCAAAGCCCTACACCCAACCTGCTCCTCCCATGCCTATTGGGCAGTATTGTCCTCACTGAAGGCAGCAGACACTTGACCCTCAGCTCCCTTTCTAGTGCTGGAAGTATTAAAATTTTGTCACAAGTGCTGCACAAGTCTCAAAGCTTCCTGATATCTTCAAATCAGAAAAGTACAGGAGAACCTAAGTTTTTATTGAAAAGGTAACAGCCTTTCTAGTGAAAACCATGCAAATGTGATCTGTTATGAATTACAGAGGTTAAGAAAATATACAAGTAGGAAAGCAAACACCAAGAACACCTCCAGCATGTTTTAATGACTTATGCTTTTAAAGGCAGTATTGGAAATCAGTGTGGCAGAAATTCATGAGCTTTGAGCACCAGTGGCTGATCTTAGAAATGGAAATTCTGCATTTTCACATCAATGGTGCCCATACTTGAGTGAGGCTGCAACTGGTGTAGGAGGGGTTTGTTTGACATTGTGAAAGCCTTAAGTTAGAAAATTTTTTCTTTAGTTTAAATACAGTTCTTCTCCGTTACAAAGAGGACTGAAATGAATGCAGTATTTCTGTTACATGCACATATATTTATATGCAGGCAAGGCTTATTTTCATGGGTGAAAAATATGAAGGCAAACACCTCCCTGAAGCACAAAATTAAGCGGAATTTGTTGTTATGTCTTGGTCACAAGAATTAACTCTTTAGTAGTGGGAAGACTAGCCATAACTTTGTTATAAGACGCTCAACTGAGCTTTCAGCTGAGAGCCAAAAGATAGGGCATTCAGAATAAGAAAAATGAAGAAACATGAAAAGCTCGTTTCTTATTCCACTGACTTCTACAGAACTCTGGCAGCAGGAAGATCCATAAAAAAGGTGAACTTTGGGCAGAACAGAAACATATGTGAGGAACCAATTGTATTTAACCATGTAGGGGAAGGGCCACTGGAGATCTCCTGTTTTATTGGGTTTACAGGAGTCTCCTTGGATGCTACAACAGATTATCAAGGGGAGCTTACAGCAAACCGCTACAAATCACTGTCTCACTGTAGCTGAGCAGCAATACATCACTTATTTTAGGGAGTCTGTGCAAAACAAGAGTTCTGGTCCAAAAAGCTTTGAGATATTTTGGCAATATCCACACCCCCATTGAGTACCAAAGCCAAATTCCACTTGCCCTCCAGTTAAAAGCTATTACTGCAACACCTCTAGTAAATACAGTTGTAGAGTTAAATAAGTTCCAGTACTATGCTTTAAGGGAATGGGAATTATAAAAAGGCAGTTCAGCTGGGGATTAATGCAGTGAACAGAGGGAATTCATTTAATCTAAAACAAATTAGACTCTCATTTGATTAATTTGCTAGAGGCAATGCAAATCTGTGGAGTAGAACTGTTTAATTTCTCATTCTCGTTCTTAAATCTTAAATAAATTAATCATGGATCACTTATGAGTCACTCCGAGGTCAAGTAAGAAAGAGCTGGCCTGGAGCCAAAATGGATGCTAAATTTGCCCCTGAGACAATACAGGGCATAAAACCACGGCACCAGATCTGAGGAGCCTTTGGTGCAAGGTGATTTTAGGGAAGTTGTTTCCATTTTAGCCCCTTCCTTTCACAGGAGTCATTGTTGGCATATAGAAGGTGTTACAGAAAGCCGCTAATGTACGTGTCCAGCTGTCTCCTTTTAACAGTACACCCTAATTAACTCGGCCATTGAAACCTAATTAACTAACGAAGCAACCAAGACCTCAGAACCATTAGAGATGCTGGGTCATATGGTGGCTGCCGACACGCGGTACCCAATGATTTCTAGAAAAATTGTGTGCTGCAAACATGAATACAAAGTCCTTGTGTAAAGACTTAGTTTGAAGTCTTAAATAAAGAAAATACACTAATATTCTACATTGCATTTCAAAATCTGGGAAAATCTATTCCAGGAGAGAATGAGGCATCTAGGCTGAAAATTGTCATGCCAAGTTTCAGCTCAGATTTTAGAAGTTCCTTTATAACCCCCTGAAAACTCGAATTACAGTATATTAGAACTTACCCCTAAGCACTAGGCTGGGAACTCAGACTGTAAGATTAATTTTTAGTAAAAATGACATCCAGTGTAAGAGTTTCCTTTAAAATAAATCTCTCTCTCAAAGGCCTTTAATGGTTAGAGCCCTGCCTTTCCTACTCACTTAATGGGAACTAGAGAGCTATATCCCAGTGCAACTCTGTAAAAATCATTCTAATATTATCAAGGAGAGATTTCTATGTGTACCTTTTGGAAAGAAGCTGTGCCCAGTAGTTGAAAATCACAATATTCCCCTCTTTAACCCATGAATCAGCATGGATGAAGAACTCTGCTCAGAACTGTGTAACAAGTGCATCTCCTTCATGAGAGACCGCCTGCAGTGTCAAAAAGCTACTTTCTGCCTGCTCTCTCCATCTCAGCACTTTCACTGAAAGGCAAAACATGTCCACTTGTGAGGTTTCTGTAATATTAACAACTGTTCAGACAGACGAGAACAGCGACACCAATATCTTTCTCATATTACATTTCAAAAGCTTTTTGAGCTGCCACCAGATTTATATGCATTTCTGCTCGCTATTAACTGGGTCTACATTCAAACTGCTGACCTAGAGGTGAAATGGAGCCAGCAGAAGCACAGCAAGCAGCTGTGGCCTTCAGATGTTGATGACTTCATCAGTCTAATTGGTTTCCACTGGTTTTCATAGCTTTTATTCTGGACAGTCTCCTGCTTGTGCTAATGGGCGGCTCATTCCCCTCTCTCTTCACAGATGCTTTATTTCACTTGTCCTCTTCTGCCTTTCTCCACTACTTTTTCCTTATTAGAGGCCCTTTTCATAGTCAAGTCTTACTCCCTGCCTCTATTTTGACAAGCCCTCCCTCATAAAATCCTACCCCCCACTTAAAACAGTACCTGATTGACAAGGTCCCAGGCTGACATGTCACACCAACAGTTACTGCTGTTGGCTGATTGTGTTGTGCCCGTGTTATCCACCCCTTCCTTTGTCTGTCTTGTCCCGCAGCAAACTCCTTTGGACAAGGGTTACACGGATTCTGCGCTTGCCGAGTACCTGGTCTTAAAGGCAGCCACAGCAGAGGTTCAGTTGACGCAGTCCTCCCTGCATCCCAAAGCACCCTTTGGGTGTGTTGTTTGAGCTCGGATTCTGGGAACAAAATTGAGGTTTTTCCTCAGCTCTCTCCTTCAGACTGATGATCTGGGAATTTATCTGCTTTTCCTAGTGACTGAAAGAGGCAATATCCTAGATCCTCCCTTGGTACTATGCTATGACTTGGATGGTGTCTCTCATCACTTAACACATGCATAAAACAAACAAAACCAAGAATCATGACAAATGGGTGCATTTTAGTATCTTGGTCTTCATCTATTCCCCTACTGCTATGCCCAAAAAATGTGAGAGCTTACATTTAGAACACACAAAAAAAGACAGAAGATTGTGAAATTCAGAGATATAACAATAATCGCTCTAGCTTTTCTTTTTAGGCACAAGAGGAAGCCAGTAAATAGGGGGTTTTGAACAAAAATTGTTAGCCCATAAGTGCCACACAGGATCATTACTGTACTGGGGTCAGGAGCAGCAGCATGGTGCAGAGGATCAACATTAGAAGTTAAAAGTTTAAATCATATCGTGTTTCAGAATGATGATTTAAGAGCAAACAGATCCGTTCTCATTAGTGCACTGAAAAATTGTGCCTCCCTGTCTGTATGTCAGAGGAGGCAATTAACAGCAGTATTAAAATGGCATACACATTCCTAACAACACATGTCTCCATTACCTCCCATAACTCATTCACTTTGTTCCCCAGTGATGTCCCAGTCTGTGCCTCAAATTTATGCACCAAAAGGGATTGCAGTTTTAGGTGGATGCAGTCAGACTCCAAAGACAATTCATCTTAGGTTGCTCCCTCACTTGCGCAGACCACACTCACATTATGAGGAGGATCAGGTTCACTTTCCATGCCTTGTAAAAAGCATCTTTATTTTGCTCTCCAAGGGGGAGGGCTGAAAGGAGAGATTCTCTGTTCTGACACACAGAACCGAAGGATAAGGAATGTTTTGTGAAGCTGAAGATAACTGGGCATGCATCCTTTGCGGTACTGAGCTGCTTTCATCCTTGACATTTCTCCCAGCTCTCTTTATTTTACTCTGTTTTATCTCTGCAAGGCCTGATCAGCTCTATCTCTTTGCAAGATTACCTTTCCCTCCTTATCCTAGCAGGCAGAAGTGTCAGCCTCTGGACACAACAGTCTTTCAGTGTGGATCTAAGTAAACTGTTTAGTGGTTGTGACAAAAAAGGGCTCTGTTCAGCCCTCAGCTGTAGCAAAATCAATCTAAAATGAATCTATGTTATCCAAAGTAGGAGAAGAAAGAGCCACAGGAGATTTTAAACAACTCCCTGCTTCACAGGGATAGGCTTTCCCATGCTGTTCTTAGTCCTGTGTGACTGGGAAAAGTAGAATTGAAGCAATGAGAAGCAATTACAAGTTATTACTGAAAACGCTCCTATCATAAAGGGCTTATACACTAATTCTGCTCAATATCCCTTGCAGTTGTATAGTAATATGTCTATCTGTTCAATAACAGATTTCTCTTGTAATTTCATAGCTCTGTTCTCCTCTATATTGTTAATAAGAATATCCTGTGGCACACGCTTGCATCTTTCTCATCCATATGTTTAAAATCCTCTGTGCTACCAACCAATTCAGGACACACACTGACTGTATAGTAGCATTGCTCAGGATTTGTTCTGCGTTTTATCACACATTTATTATAACTGCTCATGCCTTTGAACTTCTGCTCTAGGGTCCTGTGACATGTCCAACACACACCACTCAGACCTCCTGCATATGTTTCATGTTTATGTCACTATATTCATATAAGCTCTGTTATAACTGGACTAAGGAAAGGTTACTGGATCACTCTGCTTTTAATCCTTGGTTTTCAGATGCTTTCTGACTTCTGCAAAATGCTCTGGACTGGATTTTAAAAAAATTCTTGATTTGAAGTTTCTATCCAGGAAAGACCTATTTGCAGATGACTGTTCATTTGATTTTGTGAACACAAAGGACACAGAGAGAGAGAACGACTTTTTTCCAGTGTTACAAAATCATAACTTTTATTCCTTTATTCTTTAAAATTTGCAGTGGCATCAAAACAGTGAGAAAGACAAAACTTGTCAAGAAGGTAAGCATCATATAAATAGATTATTTAAGACTTTTCAAGGTAGTCAAGAAAGAACAACTGAACTTGCATGCACAGTCAGATTTGTAAAATGTAGGTGTTACTTGCAGAACATGTCCAGGCTCCAAGTCCCACAGAAGGGACAATTTTAGCAATACAGGCTGATATGTTAATTAATTGTCTGATAAAGTATTCACTGTGTAAGGCAAACTTTGGGTAAACTGAACTCACAGATCCTGTGAAAGCTCAGTGTACTCTTATCTACTGAGAGCTGTGCATGGAGCACACTGAGCTGCCTTTGAGGTATCAGGGTCAGTGCTAAGAAAGGCAGCGGCTCAGGCCAGGCTACTCCTGAGGCAGACCTCACTGGTTCCAGTGGAACACAACCAAGGACAAACCTGCTTTTCCCTGTGTGTCTTTTTTTATCAAATGAGAGGAACGTCACAAGACAGGATATTTGGTCCCATTCCAGCTCTCAAGCACATCCCAGTACTCAAGCACAGGGTCCCAGATGATTTGTCCTCCAGCACTGTTGCTATACAAGTGGTACATAGCAAGGTGCTGGTGATGGTAGAGAGGGAGGAAGAGGAGAAGGCAGAGCAGTGGTGGAAAGAAGCAGCTAAGCTACTTTGAGCATCATAATTAAGAGATTCTCTGTCATCCTGGAGCAACAGTCCCAAAATTACCTCCTCGACTTTGCCATTGCCTGATTTTGGGCATTAGTATTAAGTGGTTATCCAAACAGTATCCATATTTCAGAGGAAATTACTTATCACCAGCACTGCCATGACAGTAGTCATTACAGATAGAGTTTAAAGTAGTAATTACAAAATATATTGCAGATATATTTTGGGAAGAAGGTCTCAGTTTTAACAATGCTTATCCCTGTCTCAAATTAGGGCCAATGTTTTCAAACATGTGGTGGTGTTTGACTATGAGGAAGCTGTTTTCATTAGTTTCCCAGGCAACGAGTACTCCTTCATACCTCAATAAATAACTACAACTTAGAAGTATCATTTGATAAAGATAAATCTGACCCTAAAGCAGTCAAAACCCTAAATAAATCACATGAATTATTACTAAAAGATATCACAAAGTTTGTGAGCTCAGCATTGTCTGCTGAAAATAAAACTGCCAGCATATTGAACATAAACTTCAATTTGTTTTACTGATTTAAAAAATAACACATTAAAAATACCAACAATGGGAAATATAATTTATTCCTTACAGATATTTAGTGATGTAATTATTTAGATATTCCTCCATTCTCCAGAGAGGGTAGATAGAGAGACAGCTGCAATCAACAGATCTTTTTGTTTTTATTGAGAAAAATGTGTAACTATACCAAGTTCTACAGTCCTATGATTATTGTGACCATGAAGTTTAAAGAGAAAATATGAAAAGCCAAGTCTGCACCCAGAAAAGGAAATAACCAAGTCAAAATTTGGTTTGGTTTTCTGACTTCCCTAATACTGGCAAAGGCACATGATGTGATGATTTGTTTGACGCTTTTCTTTAGCTATTAGCACAGTCATTTAAGCGTTCTTCTTTGCGCGTTTTATTTCTGATTTCTGTAACTCTCTGGTGGAAAGAAATAAGATGGCTGTGATCACTCTTGGGGAAACCAAATGGTAAGGACTAGCACTCCCTCTTGATGGAGTGTGGGGCACCAGCAAGTGCTGCCAGGAGCAGGAATTACATCTGCCCTTTGAATGCCACTTCTCTGCTTTGCAAAAAGCAGTGGAGGCAGAATGGAAGGAGATGCAAGTCACATCGTGTGTTATTCCCATCCTTGGTCCTTTGCATCCCACCTCTCCCCAAAACCCCAAGGAACAGAGTGTAAGGCTTTCAGTGATAACAGGCACAGGTTTGTACTGCCAGATCCCCATTATCTTGGTTTGTTCCTGCCCTTACACTCATGCTGATAATGCAAGCTGATGACAAAATTTTTGGCATGAACAGCCTGTAAATACATTATTTTTAATAGGTTGCATGACCCTGGAGAGACACCATGCCACAGTGTCAGAAGTAACTTAAATAGTGTGTGTGGGCTGGCAAAATAAATCCCCCCAAAAGTTTTTCCTCCCTTCAGGCAGCTACTCTGGCAAGTGAATAAATAATCACATCATTTGGTGTCCTAGACTCTGGAAACTCAGTGTAACTATCATGGTGTTTACTGGCCTCCTGGCATCTGGAATAAAACTCTGCAATCCAAGAACAGGCACAGTGGTGCCCGAAAGCAACTTTCGTATATGTATGTCTTTTCCTTAAGCCTATTTTTGCCTCTGAAGAAAAACTGGATTCGACTCTCACAAACTCCCAACTAACTCCTAAACTTTCCATATCCTTTGATGTTTTCATTGTAAGTATTCCCCAGTGTGCAAAGCCTCTGCCTTTTGCTGTAAGGCTATCAATTTTCATAAACAGAAGTCTTTCTTGCACCCCCCCCCGCCATACATCTTTACTAGGTTGCAGCGTAGCAATATGGCAATCTGCTTCTTTATTTAATTTTCAAGTATGTAATACCTCTCAGTCACAACTCTGTAGGATGGGATCAACTGGTAGAAGTGGCATGTTTCACCCATTTAAAACAAAACGAGAAGGAAGGAATGAAAAGAGAGGAAAAGGAAAAGAAACAAAGTTTCAGTTTGAACAGATGCAAAGTAAAGACCAAAAATTTTCCAGTCGGTGGATGTAGAGGAGAAATACGCCAAATTCATTTCACAAGCCAGTTAAGCCTCTACTGGCACCTAATCACTGCCAGATGTTTAGAAGCAACACCAAGAACATCGCGAAACGCTGGCAAAAAAATAAACAAGTAAACCAGGGAGAAACGCAAGTCTCCTCGGGGCACCGGCGAGGGGAAGATAAAATTTGGGTGCCGAGAGAAAACGTGTTGGGGAGAGCACACATGCCGGGACACACTCACACACACAGGGACAGCCCGCTCCCGGACCGGGACCGACCCACACTCGCCGAGCCGCAGACCCCGCACACACCAGGGGCGCGGTGAGACCCTCGCTCTACCTCTCCCGGCACCGGCTGCCCGTGTCCCGCCCGTGCCCTGCCCGCCACCTGCCAGCACCGTGCTGCCTCCGGCTCACCCCACGGGCACCCTCCCCACGGACGTCCCTGCCCGCAGTGTCCCCTCACTGAAGGCTGTCCCCGTGCCCGCACGCTGTTCCCGCACGCTGTCTCCGCACGCTGCCGATGCCGCCCCGCTGGTGCCCGGTGCCGGTGCCCGCGCACGTGTGGCGGAGCGGGCGCCCCGCTGCCGTCCCTACCTTTCATCTTGGCGCCGGGGCGGCTCGCATAGGACGGACGGGGCGCGGCGGGGCTGCCGCCGGGAGCGGCGGGCGGCGGAGCGCTCCCTGCCTANCCCTCCCTCCGCCCCGGGGAAGGGGCCGCGGCCGGGGCCGGGCTGCGGGGGCGGGCTCGGGGTCCCGCCGGCGGATGGGGCTGGGGGTCGCACCCTGTCCTGCCGCGTCCCGCAGCACCGTGGGCTTCCCGGGTTGCGGGACCCTGGGCAGCAGGGGCTGTCCGTGGGGAGCAGCCCGGGACGGGACTCACAGGGCACTCGTCAGTGCCGCGGGAGCTCGAGTGGGACGTGGTGTTCCCGGCAGGAGAACTGTCCTGTCCCGGCACTCCCCACGCCCATGGCAGGCACCCGGGGCTTTCCTCGCGAGTGTGACCTGTCCGGGCTCCCCACACCAGCGTGCCTCACGCGTGACACGACGATCCTGGAGCGGTGGGGGCACAGCTGTTGGCTGGGAAGAGGCTGCAAGATGTGCGAAGTTCACCCTGGTGCTGAATGAAGGGCCACGAGTAGTCCTGTTGGATTCAGTGGGATTGCATGCACTACAGGCACTGGAGAGTGTGTGTAAATATTGGTGAGGTTAGGGATATACAGGCCAGTTATCTTCTATTTTTCTAGTTCTGGATGTTGCCAGGAATAAGGGATCGTTTCCAGGCCCCTGTTTTCATGAAAGGCGTGCTTTGATTTTCTGCAAAGCTACAGATTTTTAGGCAATTGAAGATGGTGTTAAGTGTTTATGATCCAGCTTTGATCATTTTGATCCAGCACTGTTAGCATCAATGCTGATGAAACAGGGCAGGTGCAACGTGCAGCGGTTCACGGTGGGTATGAACAAAGTAGTGGAGGCACCAGAGAGTCCTTCCTGACACAGTGAAAAGATGCACATGATTTTGCCTTTGCAATTAGAGGTATCCCAGCCTGCTGAATGCAGGGATGCCCAAAGAAATGGTTATGCTACATGGTCTTTTCAGAGGGTCTGTGACTCTGATAAGGACCACGCAGTAGTACCAGAAAGGTCCTGGCTCAGGGTCACAGCATTAATTTAACACCAGGTCAAAAAGAACTGGAAAATCATCAAGTATGATCTCATATCAGCAAGGAATGGAGGATTAAATCCACCAAAACTAGTCATTCTAGAGCAAAAATTAAAGAACAGATTCAGAAATCTGAATTCATTCGCTTGGTCTAATGACTTGAGTTGATGTCTGCCTAAGCAGGTTTCGCTGACTTGGAGGCAGTACCTTTAGTTTGGGATTGATTAAATTATTGGAATACCAGAGGCAGTAGCCATTTGCTGCTTTAAGGCAGGGCTCAGATATCAAAGAGACTTGACCCAGCTTTTAGTTTACACTCTAGCAGTTGACTGGAATATCATGAGTAAACCACTTAAATCTGAGTACAGTCACCAGGTAATTACAGGTGCTCTGTGGTGTTGTATTGGATTAGGATCGCAGTGTTTATGAGACCGACTCATGCTTACTTGGTGGGGTGAGTCTCCTAAGTTAATTTACAATTTTTATTTTGAAGAATCAATAAAATTCAGTTTTCAAAACTAAAAGCTATCAAGACTCTGATCCAAAGTCCATGAGTTTGTTTCCAAAAACAAATCTTTCCATCACTTCTCATGGACTGGATGAAGCCAGTAATGAAGTCCCGTTTCTCCATAGGAGAAATTTCTGTTTGAAAACACAGTGCAGAGGGAATGCTTTAAAAAAAGAGGAAGAAAGAAGAATATCAGTTTAAACCTCTGTCATCAGGGGATGTGCAAGGAGCAGGACTCTGCAGGAATTTAGAAAATTCTTCAAAAGGAGTAAATGATAACACTTTTCCAATTTTTCATACAGTAACTTTAGTGAACTGAAGGGTAGCAACCAAAATTGCAGAGACTGATGAGTGAATTGCTGCATCTGAGGAAAATATGTTCCTTGCTAATTGAAAGAAAAATTATTAGTATTTTGAATTAATATAAAGCTTGTGATTGATTCACTAGGCCTGGGATCTACCTTCATTCTTGTGACTTGAAAATATTGATTAATTTGTGAATGCAGTGGGACACTTCATATTTCTAGATGAAGCTTCTTTCTATACTGGCTATTAATCATGTAAGTTGTATTCCACACTGGATTTTTTATATATATGTTAGGAATGTATAAGGAAGTATATATAAAAATACACCTATTTAAATGGCTGATGAGCTTCTGCTAATACTGCTGTAAAAATCTAGTGTTAGTAAAGAAATCCAGGAAACTCATGAACTGTTTCATATGTCAAATCTTTCCTCTGAACCCAAATATTTTATGTTTTAGTTTCTGAAGTAAGCATTCCTTTTTCCTTCCCACTGATTCAGCTCTGTCCACCAGAGGAAGGAGTAGGCGTTAAACACCATCACCACCCTTAGCAATCCTGGGATTAATGAAGGAGAAGACAGATTGTTGGTGGTTCATGGAGATGGGGTAATTGATCAAGCACACTTAATGAGTATCAGTGGATTATGGATCAATGGATAATTGATATTATGGAGCATACACATTATTGTGTATGTTCAGCTGAATACATACATATTTAGGGTCCAGTACGCTACAAATTGCACAGTTGTATTGTGCTGAGAAACCTAATACTGTGTTGCCCAGTCACAAGTCTTCACAAACATTAACTTTTTATACACTCTTTTATACTTTTCAAGATTCATTTAATGCTATGGTGAAATTTGCCAAACACAATTACATTGCCTTTCCGGTGAAAACCACTGATCTTCTCAGAAAAAGTTTCAAGTGTATTTTCATGTTCTTTTATTTTGAGGAAACTTTAGACCGTGTTCTCAGGAAACTAATTTCACAGAAATGCTTCATTTTAGGGGCTTCTTTGTTACCCTAGTTCAGGACATAAATTATGAGGCCTGTTTTTTCATCCAACAATAATAATATAAAAGCAGCTTACTACCACAACGGGCTGCCTGTCACAAAGTGATCCCATGTTGCAGCCAGATTCAGACTCAGAGAAGGTCTAAAGGATCTAAACAAATCATCCTTCTTTAGAAATGTTTACATATTGC
This sequence comes from Origma solitaria, assembly GCA_013397895.1. Classification (NCBI taxonomy): domain Eukaryota; kingdom Metazoa; phylum Chordata; class Aves; order Passeriformes; family Acanthizidae; genus Origma; species Origma solitaria. The sequence continues at coordinate 822,677 of VZRL01003917.1, read as the reverse complement.
CTTAATATGGCTTGTTTGTATGGAACTATTACAATTTATTCACCAAATGCTGAAATAAGGTACCCCAGTGAGTGCTTTGCAGTTGCTATGGCACAGTGTGACTTCAAGCACTTACCAACCACATGTGCGTTGTTTATTTTTTCCTTGCTACAGTCTCCTCTTGAATATCAAGGAAGTTTGTTTATAATGGGTCGCACTCTCTTTTACTCTGCAAAATGTGTGCAAATTCAGCAGTAATCCAAAAGAGAAAGATGTCAGTGTTTAATCTCCCCATATGCACTTTAGAATAAATTGTGCAGGCTGTGCTAAAGTGATTTAAACCCAGAGGTAATGTGCTTAGTTCCTGTTCGCTTTGATTCCACATCACAACGAACCATTACCCTCACCTGGCTCACTCCCAGTGCCTAACCTACGAAATTTGTGCTCTTTGGCAACTCTTGGAGATGCTGGAAGCCTTGGTCCTTGCACATGGAGGTATGTGTGGCATTCTCTTTTGATCGGCAGCCTTCTCATAGCCTGAACTCACATGAAATACAAGGGGCAGATATTAAATTTTTAAAAGTCTGAAAAAGAATTGCATGCATCATTGAGGAGAACTGCATGTGACACGGGAACCATATGTGGAAGATCATTTGTCTGAAGTAAGTACCATTTGGGTTCAATACAAAATGTGCATTTGAAAAGTAAGAGTTGAGTATTAAAACACATTTTAATGATAAATCTTTTTCTGTGCAACAATTTCATATTGTTGTTAATGACCATTTTGGAGCTGTGCCCAGAGTGAAGACATTACCCTTGGATCTGGGTAATGAGTTTGTAAATGATCCTGAACAAATGGTGAAGTTATTTGCTAATAATTTTGTTAAATCTGCAGATGAGCCTTTCCTTAATCTGGGTAATTAACATCGTAATTTGAAAGTATTTAGTTATCTAGACTTGTCCCTGGCAAGTGAGGTTAGTTTTTGTTTTTCCTATCCTATTTTTTGATTAACTGTGAGACTGAGAGAGATTCTGAAAGCAGCAAAACACCTGGCTGTCTTTTCAGTATGACAGAATTACTCAGAGATACAGACTTGTTCTAGCCACGGTTTGGATGTTGATCATGCAAAGGCTCATGTGCCAGTTCTGTCGTCTTTCAATTGCTGTGACCTTTTTAGAAACTGACTTTCTTGGAAGGAAAACACAAGACAGCTCTAGAACAGGCTGGACAGTCACACTGCATTAAATTTAAAGAAAAGCAAAATGTTGGAATGCAAGTACAGCTATTACGATTACCTGTGGAGGAGATTGAGGGACCACTGTTACATATTTTTGATATTTGATAAAACACATAATTGTGGTGGTTTTTCATATTTTGAATGAAGAGAGATTGTTTGCAGTTCAGAAAGTTTGTGAAATTTTATTCTGACAATTTACAGACCAATTTCCTTGCACAGTTTTTTGTCAAAATTGCCTAAAACAATTGTAGCTGTTGCATCTGCTGAATGTCCAAACCAATGAAATATTTGACATTTGCGCTCCAAAATTTCCATAATGAAAAGTTATTCCATTACTGCTAGAGTGCTTAAATGTTGAAGACAGTAAAATGAAGACCAAATAATTAGTGCCAATTTTATTAGGGTCTTTGTAGGAGCAGATTTTTATGCATTACTTATGACATTTTGTTTGCTCTTGCTATACGTTTCTTTCAACACACAGAGAAAAATAATTCTGATTTCGTCAGGAACAGATTCGTATTGCCTGAGGTCTAATCAGGTCAGCTCTTCAGCTGGAGGATATCAAAATGATACTGGCCAGAGTTTGATTCATGTTGATAGAAAGCAGCAAAGACATGCTTTGAGACTGTCCAAATGCCAATGACATTCAGCTTATGGCTATCTTCAGTAGGAGGAAGCCCGCAGGAACCCAGAATGGGGCTGTGTCAGCCCAGAGAAGCGTCACTCCGCTGTCATTATATGCCACACATCTGGGATTCGGCTGGGTGTGTTCTGCATGTTCCAGTCTGGCTGTGCAACTTCTTCCAGAGGTGAAGTGGTGCACAGAGCTGTCTCTGTAAGGGCATCTGGCACTAGAGGGAGTGGAGGTCGGAGTAAACTACTTATAGACACCAGCACAGCTTCGTTCAGCTGTGCCCACTCCCCAAATTTGCTCATTATGTCAATACAGACCTGCACGGTAAGACAAAAATCATAGAATCATAGAATCATAGAATCATAGAGTGGCCTGGATTGGAAGGAAATTTCAAGACCATCTAGTTCCAACCCTCTGCTGTGGACAAAGACATCTTCCACTAGACCAGGTTGCTCCGAGCTCTATTCAACATGGCCTTAAACAATTCCAGGGATGGGGCATCCACAATTTCTCTGGGAAATCTGTTCCAGTGCCTCACCACCCTCACAGTAAGGATTTATTTCCTAATATCTGATCTAAACCTATTGTCTTTCAGTTTGTACCCATTCCTCCTTGTCCTGTCACTATGTGTTCCTGTTAAAAGTCCCTCTCCATCTCTCTCGTAGCATCTCTTCAGGTACTGAAATACTATATGTGGTCTTCTTGACCCCTTCCCTGGCAGTGCAGACCTCAGAGACTGAGTGTACCTTGTATATTGCTTGGTCACAGGAGAGGAGCACAGCAAGAAAAGCAAACAAAAGTACAGTGAATCCTCCCTACATTAAGTTAACAGTATTGCAATGTATTTGGCTCTTCAGCCTGTGAGTTCCACCCATTAGGTCTCCCTGACGCTTCAACAAGTGGGTGTAAGTAGGTCCAGGGGAATATTAAATTACAGTTCTTCAGCTCTGACTTTGGCCCAAAAAGTACAGAAAATAACCCTTTGAAAATCAGGGAACATCATGATTGCAATTTTAAAGTATTTTGCTCACTGTAGAACACATCTGTAAATTATGTAAATAAATGTTTATGGAGAATGTTGAACCTTTGAAGTTTTGCTTGTTGGACCATACTGACAATAAAAGATGGTCACTCTGATTTAGTATTTTTAGCAGCATTTACCAGCTTTACATTGATCTTTCTTTTTACAGTAAATGGAATTCAAAAGGACCAAATAGATAAATAGTTCCTCATATATTGCTTCTGAGACCATATTTTCAACAGTTGCTTCTGATGCAGTGCTTCTGTCTTCTTTCAGGTAGATTACAGAGCATGAGATATTCACTGGAAATATTAATGAAGGCTATGGAGAGATACTATGGCTCTTTCATTTTGTCAGACACACACAAATACTTGTGGTCAAAGAACATTACTGAGGTGGTGAAGACGAGCATGCACAAGTTAGGAAATGCCAGGAAAAAGATTTCCCATGGGACCTCAATTTACCTGCCTATGTTTGGAATTATTGACAAGACATATACTCCTACTGACAAAAGGTATCAGTATGGATGCTAGCTTATAATGGTGTATTATTTTTTTTCTTCAGTACTTCCATTTATTTGGTACAGAGGAGGGACTGAACTCATTTAGGGAGCACGCATTCAATATTGTATCCTTTCTTCATTGTTCCTATAGGTCCCATTCACTGCAGTATTCATGCTCTTCTCTGAAGATACAAGTATTGATTTCCTCTATGCCTGTCATCAGGGTAGTGTTTCACAAATATTAATTAAACTTTGCTAGCAATAAGGAGTATTATTAACACCACTTTATAGGACTGAGCCACGGTAAGATTAAAGCTATTCTCTCCTAAGAAGCAAATCTCTTAAGGTGCAAGGATTTCTTGAGGTACTCAGTGTTACAGTCAATGTTCACACTACACACCTGAGGGTACTTTCCACTTCCCGCTTTACAAGCCTGGCTAAAACTCCTAGTGACAGCCCCACAAGGCTCAGCCACTCACAGTGCTGCCTCTGACCTTCCTCTCCCTGCTTTCCATGCATGTGAAACCTGCAAAGAGCAGCCCTGGCAGGCTCTGAGTGAAATTCCACATGTGGATTACTGAGACATGAGGACAAGATGTGTGCTGCTGATTGCAGAAGTCCAGCAATCCAGCTACAGTCATGCACAGGGTTTACAAGCTGGAAGGATACATCCAATGACTTCCTGTCCTAGGTTACATGGAAGGTGTAACCAAAAGTATGTATTCTATTACCATCTCCATAAGCTGTTAAAACAGGTGGGACAGTGTTTCTTTGGGTTCAGCATGACCCAGCCCTGATAACACCATCAGGAGGGCTCTCTCTGCAAGTGGGCCATCAAGGTCTCCAGGAGTGACTCATAGGATTACATCAGCCCATTGTGAGATGCCCTGCCCAGAGGGGAGGAACTGAACATTCCTACCTGCGCATAAGAGAGAGACTCTGGAACACTGGACTACCTTTCCCCACTGGATTCCCAGAGGAGAAGAGCTCAAGAGCCACTGCTGGACCTCCAGAGACTGATAAGATCTTTCCACAGGATCACCACTTCAACAAGACTACATCCATCGCTCCAACAGGACTGCATCCGCCATTTTCAACTGGACTGCCAGCCCCACCCTAACAGGGTGGCAGGTTGTATTCTAACTTTGTCTATCTAAACCGTTGTTTCTGTATTATTGCCTTGCTCTAAATATTAGTGTAGAACTGTTATTCCTTCTCCCATATCTTTTTCTGAAAGTCCTTGATTCCAAAGTTATAATAATTCGGAGGGAAGGGGGCCACATTATCCATTCTAAGGGAGCCTCCCACCTTCTTTAGCAAGACACCTGTCTTTCAAACCAAGACACTTCCATGTCAGGCGGCAGCCCTTCTGCAAATGAAGCCATAGGGTTCCTATCAGGATTGTTGAGAAAAACATGGGTAGTGACAGACTAGGATGAGCTGGATGTTGGTGAGTTGTTGGGATGGGTCAAGGCCAGCTGGTGGCAGCTCAGCCCCCACGCAGTTGCTCACTCACTTTCCCCCAGACAGACGGGGGAGAGAATTGGAAAGGCAAAAGTGAGAAAAACTCACGGGTCAAGATGAAGGCAGTTTAATAAGTGAATGGGGAAAAAAAAGATCCCAACTGATGCAAAGGCATTCACTCATCACCTCCCACCAGCAGGCCGATGTCCAGCCAGTCTTCAAGCAGCAGCTAAGAACAAAAAGTGCCTGGTTTTTTGGTGAGCATGATGTATACGGTGTGAAATATCCCTGGGCAGTTTGGGTCAGCTGTCGCCTCCCAGCCTCTTGCCTCCTCCCAGCCTGCCCACTGGGGCAGCAGAGCTACAAACAGAGAAGGCCTTAGTGCCGTGCAAGCACTGCTCAGCAAGTGTTTGTTTCGGTCACAAATCTAAACCACAGCCCCATGCAGGCTACTTGAATAGAATTACCTCCACCCCAATCAGACACAGTGTAGTTGGTCCCATCACATAGGCACTGCCTGGCAGAGTCAAAGTCTTGTTCTCTACCTTCAGCTTTGAAAATCAGAAATTTCTTTTTCCCTGCCTCTTCTCTGACCTTTACAACAAGTGAGGCAGAACTCTTTTAAAAGACTTAAAAGTTGACATCTTGGTTCTATGCTTTGCAGACTTCCACTGGGAAACAGAAAATGTTATTCCAGGCACGAAGATCACCTACCCATCGCATTTCAGGATTGTGATGCAAAGCCTGGGAAATGAGAGTTTTTAAAGGAAAACATCTACAGGCTTTTGACATAGACAACAATGTATACATTTTCCCCTAGGTTCTTTCTTGGAGATGACTGAAAATTTTCCAAAAAAATTATCAAAAGAAGTCCAAAGAAAATTAGCCAGAGGCACCCAGCCAGAAGGAGAAATTACAGCTAGAATGACTGAATTTTGGCAAAGCTGTAAGGTCCTTATAATGGAAAGTATTGAGTAACTTTAAGGAAAGGCCAAAACCAGTTCAGGAATGAAGAAAGAATGACCATGGTGGCCAGTGATTTTAATCTGCCATCTATCATGCAACCCTGTAAAGGGAAGACATAACCCAAAATGTGTTTGGAGATATCTGTGGAGAGGACACAGGGGAAAAAGCTGATTTTGATCTTTCTTCTGTCACTCCAGGCTGTCAGGTCTTTTGAAAGCTCTACAAAGCTTTCTCCCACAATAGAAAAGTCAGTTTTCTCTACTTGAGATATTTGTGAGGAATTAAACGCATGCATCCATGCCTCTCTGAGATCCACATAAAATTACCTATAAGCCCAGATGAGCAATGAGTTACAGCTTTCAGCTTCTAGGCTTAGGATCAGCCACTCAGACCTCCCCAGGCAGAATATACACCATCATTTTCTCTATTTGAAAAATGACTGCTCAGCATGCAGCTGGCTTCCAGAGCCTTGTGTAAAGGTTTTCAAGCATTTCAGTTTAAAGGTCAGAAAGTAAGTGCTGTTATCAGCCCATTTCAATGCAGGTGCTAGAGCAGAATATTGAGATTGAAAAAAAGTTCCTCCTGCTCTAGCAGAAGCACATCTGATGTGGCTGACGGAGCACAGTGAGGTCCCCAGCTCTGCCTCCCAGAAAGGGAACAGCACAGAGATCAGGAGCAAAGCTCTCCATTATTCACCAGTTTTGTTCCTGCAGGGACAGCTGGGATGGAGAGGAAATAATTCTGTCACACTTTTATAAAAAAACCCTTTGAAGTGCAGAGTTTTCATTCTATAATTTGTAACACTGTTTTCTTCATGGAAAGAGACCATGCATGCCTGTTGACAGAACAATTTTTGATCAAAATCTGTCAAAATCAGCATCAACTGCAGAACAAGTATACATGAAAGTTTGTTCAAACTTTTCCCTTATGACCTGGAGATCTCTGGGGTTTCTTGGGCAATAGGTAATTTCAAAGGCAGGGAGAACTGTGAAGCATGAAGCAGCAGTAGACACTGTGTTCAGTCCATGTGCCACATGCAATACAAGCAAAAAACATTTCCATGGGGAAGGAAAATGAAACAAGACACCAGAGGCACCACCTGACCATTGTTCCTGGGGGATGTTTATAAGTTTAAGTATGAAAGGGCTTAGATCTTCTGTTGCCATGTATTATTCTGAGTTTAGGAGTGTTACTGGTTTTGCTTTGTATTAGATTTCAGAAAATATACTTCAAAATTGGTAACAGGCAGCTGGTCTGCTCATAATGTTCCTTTTTCCCCCCTTGAGATACTTGCTTGTGTAATAAAGTTCCATTTTTTAATTTATTAAATGGACATAGTCAAGGTACTTGCAAAGAAATAGATATACAAATATATGCAGAAGTACCAGAGAACAAAACCCACTTGGATAGCAAAATTATAACAGAGTCATTTTTGTTGGAGGGAACCACAGGAGCTCTGTGGTTCAGCCTCCTGTTCCAAGGTCAGCTTTGAGACCAGCTAGGTTGCTCAGTCCTTTTCCCATTTGGGTCTTGAAAGCTCCAAAGATGGAGACTGCACAGCCTCTCTGGGCAACCTGCACCCCTGCCTGTATGTGACTCAAGGCTGAAGACTCAGGGTGAAAACATTTCTTCTCATGTCTCATCTGAACCTTCCTTGTTTCAACTCCTGCTTGTTGTCTCTCATCCTCCCAATGTGGAGCACTGTGTAGAGCCCAGCTCCATCTTCTCCCTACCCTCCCACCAAGAAGCTGCTGTCACCTGCTGGGCTGCACCTCCAGTTCATGTTCAGCTCATTGTCCTCCACAGCTCCCACAGCCCTTCCCGTGGAGCTGCTCCCCATGCTCTCAGTCCCCAGCCTGTCCCATTACAGTAAGTTAGTCTATCCCAGGAGCAGGAAATTGTCCTTGGTCTTCAATTTCAAAACATTTCTGTTGGCCCAATCCTCCAGGCTGCCTAGATCCCAGGACTGCTTCCAAGCACAGTGAATACACTCTCCAGTTTGGTTTCATCTGCAGACTTAATGAAAGTGCACCCCATCCCCCCATTCAGGTCAGGAATAAAGGTATAAGATAGGACAGCTCTCGCTTGTAATTAGTCTCCAGACAAGGTGGCAGGAATCATTAACCACTGTCCTTTGAACATTTTGGGATCCTTGGACAAACCCTGTCTTGTCCCACGGACATAAATCAAAGTTTCCCAAAGAACTTCTGACTCAATTCTTTCTCCTGTTTTTAGTTTCCCTCTCCCTGACCACTGCTGCCGGGCATAAAGGTCTGAGACACCTTGTTGGTGAAGATCAAAGCAAAGGAGCCTTTGCTCTGCCTTGCAGCTGCTGGCACTGCTACACTCAGCAGTGGGTCCAGCTTGGCGAGTGCAAGCTGCTCCTGGCAGTGGTCTCCTCCCCCTTGACCTTTCCAGACAAATCCTAAGAAGTACCTGCTGGAGATATGCCCAGGTTAATGTACATTAGGTATGGGGTGTTTGTGGCCATACAAGGAGGCTTTGAGGCAGTTTGCCTTGGCCCAGCTCATAGGAGCAAGAGTGTGTGCTGTACTAAAGGCAGGACATCTGCCATGGAGCCACTTTCTGTCCGCCCCTGCAAGCTTCTATCAACCCAGCCAAAGAGCCTAACTTTATGTTATTGTATTTTATGTTATATCTTGGTAATATTTGTGTTTGCAATTAAAGAAAGCTGGAACTTGTAAGCCATTTTCCTGTTCTCTTGGCCCAGATGCTGCTGCTTTCACAGAACTAAAACACACAGTGCAAAATTTTGCTGGTGGTTGATGTGGCCCCTCAGTCTCATCGGAAAAGGGAGGGAAAGGTTTTGAGTCATTCAGCAATAACCACAGGGAAATATAGTCCCATCCACATTCATTTCCAGAGAGGAATTTGAGGTTTGGATGATACAGAAGAGGAATTACTGTGGGGAAAGGACTTCCCAGGCTTTGCTGGTAGAAGGACCTTCCAAAGTGCATAGGATTTTTACAGTCTCTGTAATTCTTCTAACTCTGTGTTTCTCATTTTATGAGTGTGAGCTGTCTCCATTTCCCTGCCCTTTCCTGTTGGGCTCATTTGTCTCTGTGTAACCCTGATTCAGCAGCAGCCTGGTGCCTCGCGGGATGAGGGTGAGAACTGGCTGTGTTTGCTGGCTGCAGGAACGAGCATTACCTTGCCTGAGAGGGACTGAGCTGCTGCCAGCAAACAGCCTCAGCTAGCAGAGCCTTGGCCGTAACTGCAGCCACCTCTCATTTCCCCCTCCTGCAGGGAATGAGCTCCTTGTGACTAAGAGTGTTTTCTGGTAACTCTTCATGACCTTTTTGCAGCCTTGGGGTGAAGAAAAGGGACGTGAAAGTGCAGCCTTCAATTTCAGAAAAAGCATTCAACATAGAGTCAGAGAATCACAGAATGGTTTGGGCTGGAAGTGACCTTAAAGATCACCCAGTTCCAATCCCCCTGCCCTGGGCAGGGACACCTTCCTCTAGACCAGGTTGCTCAGAGCTCCATCCAACCTTAAACACTTCCAGGGATGGGACATCCACAGCTTCTCTGGGCAAGCTGCTCCAGTGCCTCACCACCCTCACAGTTTATTCCTAATCTCTAATCTAAACCCACCTGCTGTCAGTTTAAAACCATTCTCTACATGCTCATGTAGAAAGTCCCTCTCCATCGCTCCTGTAGCCCCATTTAGGCACTGAAAGGTGCTGTAAGGTCTTCCCAGAGCTGTCTCTTCTCCAGGCTGAACAACCCCAGCTCAGCCTGTCTTCACAGGAGAGGTGCTCCAGCTCTGTGGTCATCTTCATCATCCTCCTCTAGTGCCTGTGATGAATTACTGGGGCTAAGCTGAATCACAAACAGGAATTTTACGTAAGTTATTTGGGAAGATATGGAGTCTATAACCCTCATTATGTCTTCTCAAAAAGTATTCCAGTCCCAATCCTACTTTGAATCCACAAAATATGAAAATCTTCTGCACTGCTAACAGGTACAATACATGTGTTACACGGCATGGCCATGATTCAGCTCCTTCCACCCAGTTGGAAGCAGACTGCTCCTGTGAGCCCTTCATTTACTGCACTTTGGAGCTTCTTTGCTGACTTTGGTAGCTGCCCCAGAAAAACAATTGCTGTAGGAGGTGATAATGAAGGAGATGAATTCATCCACTGGCATAGCTATGTGGGCATCTGATCACCAGACAAGAAATCTTGAAATGGATTTCTTCTATGGTGGGGTTGAAATGTGAAGAATGAAGCCCTGGGACAAGATCTACCCTGCTGAGTAGGCTGCAACATTTTATACCACTGGAAGCTTTTTTCAGGGTGGTGGCAGTTCTTGTAATAGATTGCTCTTACCAAAACCTGGAATATAAACAGTCTTGTGAAACAAGACTGCAACTAATAATTGCAAAGAATGAACGAGAAAGCTGAAAGTCCATAACCTGTATGTGTCGAGGTGAACCCTGTTGAGTGGATTGGTTTGTGACATTTTAAGCACAGGGAATTAGTGGAATCACCATCCCTGAAGGTATTTAAAAGACATGTAGGTGTGGCTTTTGGAGACAGGGATTAGTGGTGGACTTGGCAGTGCCGGGTTAACAGTTGGACTTGATGATCTTGGAGGTCTTTTCCAACCTAAATGATTCTTTTAAAAAAACAAATTCTGAATTATACATTAAAGCCTCTGTTGCTAGTTTTATGGCAAGTTCATGCTGGTCAGGCAAAATACTGTTACAAATTATATATTCAGGTGCGTTCACACAGTTGTAGACCCTTTTATTACCAAATATTGCAGGTGAAGAGCCTCGTGCATGGTTCGATGCTCTAAGCCTTCCGCAGGAATTAATTGGTCATGCAGACAATGCTTTTGTTAATGTTTTTCTTGGCAAGGGTGAGATGAAATGGTTTGTGTATAATTACAAACCTTACTTGGACTTGTGCTTCCTGATTATGCTAATGACAGCATTTTTGGCTAATACGAAATCTATATATATTCTTACACTGTACATGGAGATGATATATGAATTGATATTGGAACAATGACTGAATTCCTTCATGCTTTATTAATACCACTCTGAATTTAAGGAGTTTTGATTAAATGTTCACTCAGGCTCATGCTGTTCTATAAAGTGGCACTTTTTGGAAAGAGGAATTTTAAATTGTTTGTCTAAATATCAGTTCTGATCAAAACATGGGATGTATGTGTTCAGGAAATTTTGCTGTTGAAAAACTGTTTTTATTCTGAATTAAAGGAGAAATTACATTTGAACCTATTTTCCCTACACTCCACAGTTCAATTTTTTTTTTTTTTATACTATCTACTTAGAAGTCTGTAAATTACGGGTTGGTGTTTGAAATTCTGGGTTAAAATTTTTTAAATGTTTGCTCTATTTATTATTTTATGTTTTTACATTTTGATATTACTTTATGCCACTTCCATTGCTTTTAAATCAGTTTGTGACTTCAGAGCAACTATATTTTATTATATTATTTTAAAAAACCATTAAATCTGGCTTCTGGTTTTTACACATTAAAGCATCTTATCTTCTCAGTGTAGCTGTCTCTGATATCTGTTGTGTTGAAAGAATTTATCAGACTCTTTAGCTCCAAGACAAACAGGAAATAGTTGGATGGGAGTGACATTCCAGATCTTTGCAAAAAACAGGAGACACTGATCAAAGAAAGAGGTTTCATTCAGTGATAGAAAGCAGTGCGCTGTAATGATTTTAAAAGATAGTAAAACACAGTAAGGGAATAAAATATTTCAGCTGTGATGATAGTTTTTATTGCATTGTGCTATGCTGTCATCTGCTAACTGCAGTATTGTATAACATAAGTTATAAAATGTATTTTAAAATTAATACAAGACAAATAGAAACATAATAACATTTCAGAATGCTGAAATGAAGTTTCATAATATATGCTGAAATTTGTTTTCTTGAAATCGTGCTTTTTTTTGAAACACTTGTGATGAAAGACTTTGTGGGTGGAGTTGATTTGTATCAACATATTTTAAAATGTTTCAATTTTAATGAAAAGGGCACGATTGCATTGGTAAATATTTTGATGAAAAATATTTTAGGTATTGTTTAAAGACAGGATGGCAGTTTATTAAAAACTGCATGTGAAGGAAATGAACACATTTCAAGGACATGTGCAGACATGGAATGGATATTGCCACTTGTCTCCTGAGGGATGGACTGAGCTGCCATTAACCTTAATGAGGAAGATGCTATTTACTTTTCATCTCTTGCTGGCATGGGTATGTTTTAGTTCTTTAAAAGCGATTAAATATCTGCTTGAACTTCAGCTTCTCCTTGAATGTGTTCTTTTTTGAATAGTCTTACTGCTTTTGCTCTTCCCGATGGTGCTAGCTCTAGAGACCCTGGTAAGGAGGCATTTTGCAGACAGCCTTTGCTTTCAGCTTTCACATTCTACAGCTTGGAAGATCAGAAACTGTTGCTGAAAACTTGGCCTTTCTGAAATCAGTGGGCTATGTGCCACTGGCTTCAATGGAGTCAGGATTTCACTGCATGTTGAGAAGATTACTTTTTTTTTTTTAATTGGCAAAAAGGAAAGATGTGCAAATCCAATACAGTTAAACAAACATCTGATGGTTTTGGATGTGTAACTCCTATTTTATGCTATTAGAGGCAAATTGTGCTGGAACCTGCCCGTGCTCGCTGCAAGCAGGAGGCAGAGCAGTCACCATAATACACAAAGTTCTTTGAAAGCCAGAATTTCCCATACATCTGAAAGAAATAATGTTGCAACACTCCTATTGATCTAACACAGATCAAAGGCAAACCTTTAGAGAGAGGATGGTGATTTTATTTGCAAAATGGAGTAAATTTCACACTCTCACACTCCTGTGTCCATATGCTGATGCTGACAAGCACCAGGAGAGGTGCATCCCCAAATCAATGCATTCAGGCATCCAGGTATGAGTACCCAGGCAGTCTGCCTGGGGCTCCTTCACAGGTAAGACAAGGGATGCCACCTATGAAATCCTCCTCACAAGTCCTGGCTTTTCCTTAGATTGTGACAGTGATCTGGGTTCGTATGTGCCTCTTTCACACCATCTAGAAGTTGAGCCATCAGCTACTCAGCCTGGTTTACCTCCACGTCTCCCAGTCTTCCCATCTGGAAGATGCACACAGACCATCTGGGCTCTTTGGTGGGAACCAAATTCTGAGCGTGCTGCAGAATTCCCAAAGATGTGTGCTTTGGCTTGTTAGACACAGGCTGATGTTTGAGGTTTTCTAAGAAGAACGCTTTCCAGGTTCTCCCAATCTTGTGACAGTTCTGAATTCAATGTGCCTTCTTCCATTAAGTGTTCTAAGACAAAAAGGTGACAGACCAAAACCAATTAAGTTTTCATATCATATTTTTACATGGCTGAATATTTTTTACTGTGCGTTTGCTGTACATGGAATGAAGGGCTTTAGCCTGTGACATATTTTAGTCCTAACCCTTTTAATATTCCCATTATAGTGAAGAGACAAAACTGTGCTCTCAATCCAGGTATTTTCAGCAGATGTTGCACTCATAAGCCTTCCCCTGCTGCTTCTTTGGGTGGTTGCCCATCCTGACCTTTCCACTCCTACTCCACTTGTAATAGTCCTAAGGTTTTTACTGCAGTTGATGCAAAATTCAACTGAGTTTTTATTTTGTTTGCAATTTTTTCAAGGTCTATACAAATTTGAATTACTTGTGAACAAATACAGCGCCCCTTTCACTTACTTTACTTTGAAAGTGGCTCTGTTCTGATGCTAAGAATAACTTTCCCTCTCAGGAAAAAGATCCATCTTTTAATGGGTAAGATTGCCAAGCCTCTCTGAATAATTCCTATGTTTATATATATTTTTTATATTACATCATATTGGGAGGCCTCAACAAGACATATTTTTGTGAGTTTATGCTAAAAAGAATCGTCTCTTGAGCCTAACTGCTTGGCTGTGTGATTAAGAGACACCCATTTGATGAGGCCCCTGGTGCTAAGCCCTTTAAGATGAGTAAAAGACATTACTTTCTGTCAAACTGTAAACATCACATATTTTTAAAAAAGTATATTGGATAAAGAAACAAGATAGTAAAGATGTACCTTAAATCTGTTGTCTAATGGTTAGTGCAGCTTTTGCTTTTTATAGACTGCTGCATGTGAAAAACTGTGAAGTTGACCAAATTAAAATGAAAACAGATAGCATTCTATAGCAGGAATGAATGAAGGCTTTAAAATGAAATATAAGAACAACCTTCCACCCACAGAAACCAGTCCAAAAGCAAGATTTTGATTTCTTTGACTCTACACATATTTTTGTCATTAAGCTTTGTAGTGTATTCTAAACTTTTGCTGCACTGTTATGCATGTTAAGACACCGATTCCCACATGGTGAGCTAATGGCAAAGAAAACACTTCTGTCACTGGGAAAAAGAGAAAGTCTTCAGCAGAGACACAGAAGGTTTCAATGCTCTCTCAGACACATTCCCCTACATGAAGGTGACACCATACAGGATTTCTGAACTCTTCTCCTCTGTCTTAGGATGCCTAAATGACCTCCTTTCAGCCACAGGAGCAGAAAGGGGGACAGAATGCAATGAAACCACATTAAAATAAAAGAGAGGGAAAAAAAGGGAAAAAAAAAAAAAAGCCAGCTAAGATCTTTAATTTTAGATAGCTGGGTAGAGTTAGCTGCGCAGTTTTGGAATAAATGAGTCAAAACCACAGATGGTCATGAAAAAGAAGAAAAGCTGTTGATAGTATCAGCAGAGTTGCATTAGCTGAGCATGTGTGTGTGCATGCTAACATCATGATTCCCAGGACAAGAGCCTGGTACAGAGCCCATTCACATCTGCTGGAGTTCCACCACTGCCGGTGGAAGGCAGAGGCTCCTTGGACTTCTCTTTTTTCAGAAACAGGAAGAACATACTGCAATTTCTAACGTGTATGGCAAATTGCTCTCATCTTTTGAGAGGCTAAAATGATAATTTGTTGGTGCTATATATAAGTTAGTAGTTCAATACATCAACATTTAATTAACTAATTTATTTGTTTATTTTACTTAAAGCTTGGTCATCCTATGGGTTTGCTTACTCAGCTGCACATGTCCTGGGCCTGAAGACGCACAGAGATCAAAACAGTTGCCCTGCAGAAGTTCTGATGAATTTTCTTCCATCTGGCACCTGAAGTTTCCTTCAGTGGTGGGAGAGGAGGGATGAAGGGATCTGCAGCAGCACAAGTCTTTGGCCATTGCCCATCTCTTCTGTTCCCCCAAGAGGTACAGCTCATTGTATAATATACCAGACAGGCAACAACTTCTGGAGGAGAATCCAACAGAGACACAATTCCCCCCTAACCAAAATACAGTCGCATCTATAGAGATGCCCATATTCACTTCCAAGCAAAGCTATTTCATCAGAGCTATCCTACCTCCTTGTGGTGGAAGGGCCAGAGTTGTGTTGGCCTATGGCTACACAGAAAGGAGCATTAAAATAAGCACTCCCAAACAGACAGGCTTGTCCACAAAAACTCTCTATTTGTGATGTTTTTCTGTGGAGTCCTTTTACTGTGTGAGCACAAATTTTGGGGCAAGAAAACAAAGAACGCTTAGTAATAAGAGAGCAAAGATGGCTTGATTAAGAACAAGGACCATTCAGTCAAGGCAGGAGAGATGTAACAAAGTTTCTAAAATGTAACAGGTAGCAGAACAACAGCAGTGAGCAGAAAAATTGTTATACAAGCACTTGTTCTAGGGGAAAAAAAGGCTGATAAGAATGTTAGGCACTTGATCACTTATATTATTGGTTAGCAGACACATGGACAGTTATACCATTGGTTAGGTAGTTGTGTGATCAATTATGCTATTGGCTATCCAGGCACATGTTATTGTAATCAGATAGAGAAAATATTATAAAAAGTTACATATATATTTTTTTAATAAAGGTCTCTGGTTATACTATGACTGGGGACTGTGCATCTTTGATGAGCCACAACAAACTCCATTTATTGGTGAAATTTGTGTCTTCACCAAAGGTGTTTGCCAGTGTTATCGCTCCCCTTACTGAAGTACCACCTAACGGGTTGGGGGAGGAAAAACGAAATCCAAGGATCACCTTGCCAAGATAGTTTTCACTACAGTCAAAATACTACAGCTAGACTCCATACAGGATTTTTATTTAGTTAGTTTTGTAAATTTAGTTTTATTTTCTCCTGCTTTGCCTGCTTGCTTGCTTGAATCTGTGGGAATATGTGTGCGTGTGTGTTTTTATAAATTTTTTTTGCAATCATTTTGCAGTCTTGCTTCTGATGTCTTGGAGACCACACATTAAGGAAGACTGGGTGTAGACTAATTGTAAGACTTTCCTAGTAGCAGGAATCTAAGCTTATTAAACCCTTCTTCTCCTTTTTTTTTTTTTTTTTCCTTCCCACAAGTAATATCAAAATGCCAACAGGCAGGGAGACATTTTTCATATTTATCTTGCATCATCCAATGCGCTCACATACTAGAAGTGTAAACCCATTAGGGTATGGGACAAGTCAACAAGTTACTCTGAAGTGAATTAAGGGCTGCATCCTGCTGATAAGTGCAGTTCCCTTCCATTTTCCCTTCATATGAAGTAGTTTACCTGCAGTCACGTCTGGACAACCTGCGTTCTGCTGGGCTGCAAGGTAGGAGCCCACATCAAGGGGAACAGCAAGATCATGGCTGTGAGAACTTTTTTTCTGATTTTTTTAAGGCTCACCACAGTGGAGGCAAGATCACTGAAATACAGGCAAAGAAGTAATGAAATTCCATGGGAAAAAAAAGGAAGAAGTATGTGCTTCATTTATTATATGCATGTTCGTGTTAAGCTCCTTCGAAGTGAAGTAAATGAACACGGCACAGAAATAGTGCTTCGTGTTTCTTTTAGATGTGGGATATTTGTTAACATTGTTAGATGGACACAAAGCCAGATGGCTTCATTTTGAATTGTTATATGGTGCTGTTTTTCCACTGTGCCTAACAAAAAATCATTTATGAAGCAAAAGCAAAAAAAAAAACCTCCTTATATTACGTAACTGTTAATTCAGCCTCAAAAAGAAGAAAAGAAAAAAAAGAAGCCATTTGGGATCCCAGGGAAATATTATTGGATTGTTGCTGAAAATTTATTGCTTAAGACAAACATTGGATTAAATGACAACTATTATAATGGCACCTTCGTGGCCAGTACATGTATTCATGGGAAAGTGGTTAATATTCCCTGCAAAGCAGCTGAACTTTTCAGAGAGGCAAAAAACTGTACAGTTTTTTTTCTGAGGCAGTCGATGTTTTCTGAAGATTCACGCTGCTGGATGTGCCCAGGAGTTCTGAATCACTGTGAACATCTCCCGCTACCAGAGCTTTCCCAATGGTCCCCAGCACCCAGAGCACAGCCCAAAGTCCATCAGGAGCAGCATTGTTGTGTGGAAAATAATGAAAATTAAGCAAAGAGGAGCTGTGCATCATGTAATGTGCTGGTGACAGAGCCAGGAATAAAGCTAGACCTCCTGACTCCCTACCTTGTGATCTCCCCACTAGACGTCTTCCTGTTTTCCTTTGAAAATGTTGACAGCTTACTGGAGAGGAAAATCTACAAACATTACACATTCCACTGTCAAAAAAGGGGCTTTGTTATTTGATATAGGAACTCTTTTAATTATTGAGGTAACTTCACAGCATGAGGTCACAAAGGGCAAATTTGTTAGCAGCGTTTATGAGTGATCTCTCCATGGGCAGCACAAAAGTCCAGAAGAACTGGCTTGACATGCTGGAGTTTTTTATGCAGTCCCATTCAAGAACATTTTAAGAACAAGCATCATAACTTATTTGACTGGAAATAGTGAAATTGGTAGTGATCCAGTGAGAAAACTGACCTGATTTCTCATGCACCACTTGAATCAACACCAAAAACTGTTCCAGCTCCTGTTTCTTTGGATTTTAGTTTCAGATAGAAACAGATGTACACAAATCCAAAGAGACAGTTTTTCCATGTATCAGCCAAGAATTTAAACAAAACTTCATACACTTCCATCACACTGACTGTACTTCAATAGTTTGACTTTCTAGACAAACTTGTTATTAGCAGGACCTTTTAAACATCTGGGTAGTTAATTTGAATGCTTTCATTAGTCACAGAACATTTTTGTTGTTTCTTATGAATATTTCTCTTATATTTATTCACAATAAGCCAGTTTTGTCGCTTCATTATAATGGGAATATTGAAGGGGTTATGACTAAAATATGTCACAGGCTAAAGCCCTTCATTCCATGTACAGCAAACGCACAGTAAAAAGTATTTAGCTATGTAAAAATATGATATGAAAACTTAATTGGTTTTGGTCTGTCACCTTTTTGTCTTAGAACACTTAATGGAAGAAGGCACATTGAATTCAGAACTGTCACAAGATTGGGAGAACTTGGAACGCGTTCTTCTTAGAAAACCTCAAACATCAGCCTGTGTCTAACAAGCCAAAGCACACATCTTTGGGAATTCTGCAGCACGCTCAGAATTTGGTTTGGGCCTCAACAAGGCTCACTGGTTTAATGGAGCATTGTGCCCGAGTAACTCTGCAAACACTGGAACTTGTAATGAGCTCTGCACTGCTTTTCAAGCAGGTAACACAGTAACTGGGATATTACAGTGGCTGTGCTAAAAAAAAGGATGCATTCTTTCCACGCCTATGTTGAAAAAGAACTACAGTAAGCAGTGCTCATGCAAATGAAAACAGCAACTACAATGTTGACATCATAAATACCAGCTCTTAAAGAATTCTCCAAAGGGAGATATAGATCTGTATCTTCATACTGGTGATGGAAAAAACCCCAAAACACAATGTAGCTTCCTATGTTCAATCCAAGAGTGAAAGATGGAAATTCGGTCCAGCACCCTTCCGATTACTGGCCACAATATTCAATATATGTGTGTGGGTATGTAATTCCTGGAGATGATCCTGTACTTCAGATTTCCTTCATCGTCTGCCTTGCCCTGCATGCTCATAGCTCCTCTGCAAGGCTCAGAGGTTTGCAGGGCTGGGGCTCCCAGGCCCCACAGGCCATGCAGTCTGCTGTGGTGTCCTCATCTGAGATCATGATGAACTCTTCAGAGCTTGCTCGTATGCCAGGTTGCTCAGTTCTGGCTTGTGTGGCCAGAGACAGAGAGTTGTGACATCTCAGCCAAGAAAACTCTTCTCTACAGGCACTTTTGTTAGTGTCACCACCACAACTATGGCATTACATTCAAGAGCAGGGCGGCGATTGCTGCTTGAGTCCCTGTGTTATCCCAGCCTCCCCTGAAAGGCTCTCAGAAGAGCAGTGCTGGGCCACACTCAGGCTGACCATTCCAGGCTTTTGGACTGGATTTCATTACTTCATCTTCCCTTGAGGATGTTAGGATATGGCAGCCTCAGGTTGTAGGTGGTCCGCAGGACTCACGAAGCTCTTGAACTTTGACATCACAGTGGCACCGGTGCCCCTCTTAAGCACTTTAATAGTAGCTCTGAATGTGGCCCACATGTCCTTTTCTAGCAACATGATCTGTAAGGGTAGACCATTATAATCAACCTTATACATTCCCAAAGAAGATACCGGGGCTGCACGTGAGCCTAAGAGCCTGAGCTTTAAATACCTCACCCCTGTAAACCTTCATAGTACTCGCGGATGTTTGTGGGAACATAATACCTCACCTTCAGAAACAGGGTTGTTTTCTGCCTTTACTCATCTGAACTTGTGAAACACTTTGGATGTTCTATATCATATAGCAGGGTCAAGCTTTTTAATTTATAGAGGGTCACAGTTGCTACTCCCCTTAAACACCAATGGAATTTTTCAATATCCTTGAAGTAAATCCCTTTTGCAAAACAGTAAATGCTAGTATGACAGTATGTCAAACACGGATTTGTTCCAAGATTATTTACAATTAGACAACTGTGTTAGCTCTCAAAGAGACTAGTCAGCAAAATCAACATTATTTGAAAGAGCAGCGGGATGGCCAGTGTTTTAGAATCCAAGGAATGTGGTTTTCATAAATTCCACAGCCTGGTGAGATGCCACAGACCTAGCTAATTTGTTCTTTAAAGCTTTTGAGGGTGGGTGGGGGGGACTTTTTTACACATATCTACATTTTAAAGAGTTTCCATTTTGTGAGGAAAAAAGCTCTCCATTTTAAACCTTGTGAGATGGATCTTTTCCCATTAAGAACAAAGTATTTTCCATCCTTTCTTTTTTTTCCTTTGACATATGTGTACGTATACACCTACACAGCTCTTGGGCAGGGCAGAACAGGGAATCAGCTAGCTGCAGCTGCCAGGAAAGAAATTACTGATCACAAAAAGACAGTCTGTTTGCAGCTCCAACCTGCTTCATGTCACCATTAATATTTTTGCATCTTGCAGTTCAGACTCTTCTTTCAAACTGCTGTTTCTTAATAAGCATTCCTTGTAAATCCTTGCTGTGTGGTTTGTTCATTCCTGAGCTGAAAAGAAAAGGTAGAGCTTATAGTTACGTGCAGGAAGGCAGTTTTTTAGCAGGCATTCTTCCTGGTGTATGTTTTCAATAAAATTTTAATTATCTTCTTTGCTAAACTGACATGTTTCTCTTTGTGGACAGTGTAGTTCAGCACATGCTTTTAAAGCAGGGCAGGGACAGTAGAGAAGCTCCAATGCCCACTGGGAAGTTCAAAAATGGGTGTTTGGACATTTTTACACACACGTTAAGGGCTGGCTTTTGGTTTAGCACAACCCCACAGAGTAAAGACAAAGCAGACATGGAGAGCTCTTTTCCAGTGCCAGGGAAAGCAGCAGACAGCAAATGGAGAGCTACTGGGGCAGAGCATCTGCATGGGAAAATGACGGTGGCTTATTGGGTGCCTCCCTTGCCTGGGTCACTGCTCAGGACACACAGGCTCCCTGCTGCTTCTGCTACAGCCTTCAGGGCAGCAGTTTTGGCAGGGGCAACCCTCCCAGGGATCCCTGGTGAAACCCTTGTCCCTGCCAGACTCTGCTTTGCTGTCTCCATGCTCCCCACAGCAGCCCTGCTTCTCCTGCCTCCTCTTTGAGACCATCCCTGGCCTCTTTTTTTGTGGCCATCTTGTAAATCCCTCAGTGCCTCTGCTTAGCTACCCATACCACAATTCTTTAATTTTCTCTGCAGAGTCAGGAGTATGTATTTGTTGTATGAGAGGCTCCAAATACAAGCAATATTCTGGGCATTGCCACTGTTTTTGATCTTTCTTAAAAATAGTCCTTGAAATCCCCCAAGTCTGGTTACTTACATCCTAACATCTTACTTAACTACTTACAGGTAATGATTACTTAATATCCCAATGAGTTTAACTTGGTCTTTTAAAAATTTGCCTGACACTTAAAATCTAACTTCAAGATCTCTTCAGTATTCCTCATTTATGTCTTAGTGATGAATTCTGTGAGGAACTGCATTCCCTCCCTTTCTACACCCATGATAATCAGTCAGGACTTGGCTCCAAATGGAGGAGAGCAGATAAATGTATCAGCCAGCAGTGCTTCGCATCAGGTATGTCAGGTAAGGAAGTGCAAAAGGGAGAGGAAATCAGAATTTCTTTATGTATGTTACAAGGCGCTTTTCAAGTTGATCCTAAAGGGTAAAAGGGTCAGCGAAAAAGACAGAAGATTTTCTTGCAGATTTTCTTACAGATTTACACATTTGTATGCACTTGATAAGCTAGGTACAGTCTTTCTGAAACATTAAAGACATTTTTTGCACTCGGTGTTTGCATAATGATGTGGAAACACATGCCAGAAGTAGTCTCGAGGGAGGAAAAAGAAACAGCAAACTAGGAAACCAGGCTCCTGTTAGGACAGATAATTAGAATATCTGAAGAGTGACAAAATTCCAGTGGCAAAACAGCTTCATTTCACATCATGGAGGAGGTTTCGGGAAGATGGAATATAACAAAGGCCCAAGAGAATTTCTGATAGCTGCTGTTAAGCTTTTTGCAAAGAGCCCATATTCTATGAACTTTGCTTCACAAGCATACTCCTTCCCTTTCTAGTCTTCCCTATTTACTCAGTTTGTGCCTCCACTACTTCATTATCTATTCTTCAAAATTTGCAAGTAGACATTGTCTACCACTCTGAGCATGTGAAATTTCAGGTGCACCAGAACTAAACCACACACAAGAACCAGACCCAGACCAGCACCAGAGCTGGCTGTGGATGAGAGGGGCTCAGCACTGCTGCCTGAGATCCACTCACACAAGCTGGCTATATTTCACATGAGGAGGTCTGGGGGTACAATAACCATCAGGACTTATTTTCCCTCCAGGATAGGAGAAGCCTGCTAGCACAGATCTCTTCTTCACACTTGGTTGTGTAAGGGAAGGGGGAGGAGGAGGAGCTGGCAGCAAGGAGCAGAAAAGCAGGAAAGAACAGGGGATGTGTTTTGCTCTGCTCCATTGAGTAGCCCTGCCCTGGTCCATTTGTTGTGCAATTAAAAGCTGCCTGTCAGCAACATTATTTATGGCAATGCACAGGCTAAATCTCAGAATCAGGAAGCCAAATCCAGCTTCCCTGATGTCATTCTCCACCCAGGCTATTGCATTGTTAGCCTTATTTCTCAAGAAAATGATTCCTACATGACTTCTGCAGTCTGTACAAGAATCTGTGTGTCAACTCTCAAGACCACAGTGTATTCTTTTCTCGAGATCTTTGTCATGCAATTCACCCATTTCAATCAGATTCAGCAGAAAGGCACAGGGCTCAAAGCTGTTCAGTTCACAGACATTTGATTGAACCATTTGTCCGCATAGGAAAACAGGAGCCAGAGGAGCATCTGTTCCCGACGGGAATGCAGACAGAGCTCAGCCTTTGCTCAGTCTGGAAGTGGCCATCTGACCCTTGCAGACATGTCCCAGCCAGCCATAGCTTGTGCTGCCCAGAAGATTTAGGGACACTGAGGCATGCTGGAGGGGGTATCCATATTGCAATGGTGGGAAGCATGTGGGATGGGAGGGGAATGGAAAGCATGGGGTGGAACGGCCTGTTCCTGAAGACACAAGCAGGAATTGGGATGATTCCCCAAGAGGCATAGAGGCTATGGGGTGCAAACCTGAGGTGAGGCACTTCCAGCCCCTACAGAGCACCTCAGCCATTCCATGGCTCCTGGGCTCAAGCGTAAGCTGGCACACATTCAGCTCAAGTGTGAGGCAAGTGGCGATACCTCCAGAGCAGAACTTACACTTTCTGTGGCATTTTGTGTATCATGGCCTGGACAAAGCACTGGAGGTAAATCAGATAGTTTCAGAGGATTTAGGAAACAGGATGTTTGATAAAACAAAGGACCCAAAGCAACCTTCAAACTGGAAATAGTAATAGGAAGGGTCCAGAGACATGTTGACAGCAGCGATGATTGCTTTCCTAATAATAAAGCAAGGGGCTCTGATTTAATCTATGGAATGACCAGGAATTCAAAAGGAATTCAAGAGGAATTTTCTGCCTGCAGAGCAGTGGATAGAGCAGGCAGGACAAACAGGGAAAAAGAAAAAGGTGTAGTATGCTAGCATGGGCTGAAAAGTATTGTGGAATTTATCTAGAGACTCAGAAAGGGGCACACTTAATTAGAAAGGACTCCTAGCTTCCTTCTGTCCCAAAATGTCTCTCATTTACCATTAGCAGCTCAGCAGGCATGGTATGATACAATTACTCATTAGGTAAAGGAATTTCAAACCTTTGCCCTAAGAGGAGGCTAAACTTGTCGTTTAAACTCAATCCTGAGTCTTTTGATGAGCCTGAGCATACTCAAACAAGGATCACAGAGCTGAGATTTATTTTTGTTTTGTTGCAAGTGCTCAGGGTTTGAAATGGAGAGTTTGTCCCTGGTCATAAGTCTGTGTTACACCGCAGCTGTCTTGCGCACACCATCCTCCTGCCTGCTCCATGGGCTGAAACAGGCTACTCTTACCTGCCTAAACTCATTTCCCTCATGAAATGCATCAAACACAGCCTCCCCTTTTGAACAAAATCATTAGCTATGAGTGCGATAACCGTATTTTATATTCTGGGCAGAAGAGAAGATGTGGACAATGAGGTTACAGAGGTTCGTGGCCATGTCTACACAAATGATTCATCTTTTTTATCATGCTGGTGTTGCTGTAACTTTTGTGGTTTAAGGGTACTATTTTTTTTTATTAAACTGAAGGACTTAATTAGAAAAATGGGCAAAGCTTCTAGATTTGTGTCCTTTTTTTCAACTGTGGCAGTTAGGCTAATAAAAGATACTTCCCCCCTCTACAAATCTAACTTTTCTGATTAAATCTCTACAAACTAAATACTAGGTTGATTTACAGCACATTCAACATTATCCCTCTGTGCCACTCTTTTCAATAGCTAATAAATAAAAATATCAAGTTAATGTACATTCAAGGCATTTAGAATAAAGTCTTCAGATTAAACAGGAACATATGTAGCTCACATATCTTTATTTGAATAAAGTATATGGAAAAACTAACAAAGCTTACTATTTCAACTGATCTGTTTTCCTCAGAAAACTTTGCTGAGTAAGACACTGAAATATTAAACTTTGTTTCTCTTTCCACTTCTGTAGCTTAAGGAATTTTCTACAATACTGTGGGGTGTGTGTGTTGGTTAAAAAACGCTGCTTTAACATTTCTTTGTAAGTCACTTTGATTCTCTTTTGTTATGCCAGAGATTTACTGTTTCTTTTGACATCACAGTGGCTGTTTTTGCAAGGACTGCTTGGGACAGCAGCAAAGCAATCCTGCTTGCTCCCATCTGCATGTACAGAACAAAAAGCTAACAGACACCAAGGAGTTCTGACAATTATCTGGTGAATAACAAGGAACTAGCAAAACCATTAAAAAAAAAAAAAGAAAAAAGAAAAAAAAAAAGAAAAAAAAAGAACAAAGTTACACAGGAAAAATACCGCTTAGTTTGTGACCAAACCAAAGAGCAGCATCTCAGGTTTCTTGGGGAGGCCACTGCCTGAGATCAGGTGCTCCCACAGGATGTACTCTGCAAGCCGAGTTTTCTTCCCAAGGCTTGTCAGTGGGACTGTTTGCTTTCCTCAGTGGAAATACCACCCAAAGCACCCAAAAACTGACTGAACTTACCAGCTCTGATTTTTCCAAGAATCCTTCAGTGGGCAGAAGGACTATTTCCCCTAGCAAGGCAGGTTGTCTGTCAGCAGGTGAGCCACCACTCTGCAAATACCCACCCTTTTACAGAAGGGCTACTTTTGTGCAACTCTATGGTTTCAGAAGATTCCCACAGAAATTTCCATCAGGAGATTCCCCAGACACGGAACTAATACTGCCCTTTGCTCAACATATTGAAATCCAAGCCTGAGCCTGGAGAACAGGTACTTTCCATCTCCAAATACTCCCTTTTGTACAATTGGTTAGAGAGCCACTAGGATTAAAGTCCATGAGACTTCCCTAAGAGGTTGCTCTAGTTAATGAGACATACACTGAAAAAATGGAAAAGCAGATCCTAGTTTCTGGAAAAGCAGTCCAAAAGCTTTCAGAAAACATCCATTACCTCCACAATCTAAAGAGACAGAAAGAAAGCACATTCAGAGAATATGAGGAAAGCAGTGAAGAAAGTGGCCTTAAACTTGTAGTTATGAAAAATGTGACAACGAGCAGAAATACCATTATTTCTGGCATGTTGGGCAATGTTAATTTTCCTGTCCTGACTTACTGGGAAGAAGCTAAAATTAAGTGTGAGCTGGGTGTACTAAGCAGTTATTGCTGTATTAGAGACAATACTCTAGGCAAAGCCAAGCAGGCCTCATATCTGCAAATATTCTGGGTTATTTGAAGAAGAAACTAGAGAATACATTGAGTGTCTCTGTTCTTCTCCAATTTAGGCTTGGTACATCATCAGATAGGAGGAGGCATTTACTTAGAATAGGCACTTGCTGGTGGGGCAAGTTCCTCTAGTCCTTTCTCAGATTTGTCGTGCTTGGTGTTCTGGTTGTGTAGGATTAAACAAAACTAAAATGCAAGATAATGCACCACGTGCCCCCGAGGAATAAAAAGCATCTACCTTATTGTGATCACATTGGCAATATGCAGACATTGATTCCAGTTTGCTATCCTCAAC
Organism: Origma solitaria; assembly: GCA_013397895.1. Classification (NCBI taxonomy): domain Eukaryota; kingdom Metazoa; phylum Chordata; class Aves; order Passeriformes; family Acanthizidae; genus Origma; species Origma solitaria. Next base: position 796,764 of record VZRL01003917.1, on the reverse strand, counting down.
ACAAAAGCATTTAGAGACAGGATGGCGAACAAAACACACTGTTTTGTGAAAGAAACCAAAAGAGCTAGGCAAGAGGGATGTATTTACCTGCATAATGGCATTTGGCCAAAACTCTTCATCCCTTGTCAAGACAGAGTGCTCCCTCACAGGCGGGAGCATAGCACAGTCTCTCAGCAGTGGGAAATATCTCTACTACAGCCCAATGCCATTCAACACCAAGCTGCCACCTTGACTCAAAGCACTCTCTAAGGGCTAGAAAAGGTACAGGATCTCACAAGCACTTCTCCCAGTCCCAGAATTTTCCCAGGGAAGTCTCCCTTCCTGGGCAGTCCCATCTTTGCCATACAGACAGGACCAGCACAGCTTCCCTTTGGCATGTGGGGGTTAGATCTCAGGGTGAATAATCCTGCCAGTGAAACTGCAAGATGATTTACAGAGAACCTTTGAGAAAAGCTTTTGATTGGAGAGGCTATGGGGATATCTTGCAAAATCTGCAGTGAAAAATGCAGCCACATAACTGAGTTCCTAATATAAATGCCCCCAGATGCATATGCAAATAGGGTTTTCATATAATCAAAAAATGTGAGCTGTCTGGCAATAAATGTCTTTCATTTTACTGTCAGTTTCTTGCCTACTTGGAACACAATGAATAAGAAATGGAATGGAAGGGTAAGACCATACAGGACCTAGTTAAAACATAAGAAATAGAAAAATTATGTGCTAAAGATACAGACTTGGTATTTCTGGCAAATGTCCACATTTAAGTGGACTTTTCACATGATATGGATAAATGTGAGTTGCTGAAAAAATTAATTTTTTTTGTTTTATCCACAACACGAAAAATCCATTTTCTATTTCTGCAGTAATCAAAACACCAAGGATAGCAAATGCTATTTAACCATACGCAAACATTACAAACATTGAGTAAAGTTTGTTTGGTTTTTTTGGGGTTTTTTTGTGCAAAGAGCAACTGTCTGATGTGCACATAACAGAGTGAATACAACTGCTTGGCTGCTCCCACTTGGAAGACTGTTGCTATACATTTCTCTTTAATATTGACCATTTCTCCTTAATATTGACAAGTGTTGAAATAAGTAGATCATAACTTTACTCTCTAAACTGCTTCCTGCTCTGACAACAGGTGTAAATCAAGATGTATGAAGGATAAGAGAGCACTTTCCGTGATTATTTCAGTCCTAGATAATGTTTGCTGGATTGCCAGAAGAGGATGCATCTGATGAGCTTACACATGTGAAGATTCTTCTGGCAACAACTCCTATTGGTTCCTCACAGCAGAAGTGAAAGTATTTCATTGAAGAAGTTTCTGTTGAAATGTATCTATGCTCATTTCTCTGAACAAAAAAAAAGGAATATCATGCACTAACTGAAGCTAGAACAGGAAGGAAGCTCTTCCTTGAGCTGAAGGGAATGGAAAGAGAACTTCCCCATATAAAATTTCAAGAAGGAGTGAATAAAGACAGTAGCGATCAGCAAAATTAAGTACATATCCTTCATTTCCAAACCCACTTCCATTCTTCTAGAAAACTGGAAGTGGGTTTTGGACACAATCTGGCAATTAAAACAACTACTATTTTCTAATGCTGCTGTGTCACAGAACAGGACTTTTTATTATAATTTCTTTGGAAATTGTTCCATTCTGAAATACATGGGAGTGTGTGCACTTCTCAAGTGACAAAAGGTCCTAAATCTGTTTGCATATGTGAGAACTGAAGCCTGACTTAGACACCACAATACTTGTCATGCATGGCAAGAAGAGAGATTAGCTGTGATTTCAATATTGTGAGCCCTTTGTTAACACAATGACCTGTAAGAAAAGTAGGGAGCCCCTGCTACTTACATGATAACACCTTATTAATCCACTGTGCCCTTTTACATGCAGCTCTTTTAACATACACATTTCAGGCAGATGGGGAATTGTAGTCTTTCTTTTTCTCACTAATGTTCCCATAAATTATGGAACAGATTTGATTTCCTCTAGGTCTCAAGTCATGGCTATTTACACCTGTAAGAAACCATTGTAATAAATGATTATACTACTAATGGGAAGGTATAGACACCATGAGATGGCAACAAATGATTGTGACAATTCTATTAAATTATTTTATTGAAACAGTGAGATTTGAGTGCCCTATAGCTCCTCAGTATTATGACAGCTGTTGAGAAAATAGGGATTATTTATCCATTTGATGCTTCCACATTCCTTACATCAGAAAATGTTTGATATGGCTAATATTTTGGAGCTATGCGTGGGTTTCCTTTTAGACTGTTGTACTCTGAGTGGCTCACACAGCTCTTACCTAAACTCCAGATACTTGGGACCTCGGGGATGCTTGTCCTAGGTGCTTACCTATATGGTTCCAGCAGGGCATAGATAACAGCTTTCAGTTGCATCTTGTTGCATTGGCTGGTGGCTAAAAGCAATGTCTAAAATTAGTATCAGGCCTTTTCTCTTAGGTAAAGATTTTGTTGCATTTTTGTTTGTTGGGCTAAAGATTCAAAGACGGAAACATTTTCCTAGGAGTACTCAGAGGTGGAAACTTCTGCTGGGGAAGAGTTTTTATTAATATGTGCCTGGATTTTTCAGTACTACAGATGATCACTTAGAGAAATTTTGTACAAAAATATCTAAAGTTTGACTCCCTCTTGGAGCCATAGACAAACACTTATCAGTTAGAGCTGGAGAGGAACCTATCACAAAAAAGAAAATTATATGCCAATGCTGTCAGTGGATTCCTTAAGTGGATTTAGCTTCTTTACACAAGACACTGTTAGATTAAGTGACTCAAGGCTGAAGGAAATGTTGAAAATGGCAAAGGGTGAGCTCCCATCAATCGTGGTTTTGATGAGGCTGATAAATTTGTGCTTACTTAATCTGAAAATGTAACACCTGATTTTACCTCTCTTGCAATTTTATATCCTTCTGTCATAGGACTGACAGAAATCAAAATGCATCTGTGTTTCCCAATAATCTTAATTACATCAGATTGCATTTAACGTCTCCACTCATACATAGTTTAACTACAGTCATGACCATATTCCATGAGAATATCAACATCACTTCAAACTCCACTTAAACAATCCATAACAAAGTTTTCTGAAAAAGTCTCAGTTTCATTGGTCCTTATTTTTTTTCTTTAGCAAGGTACAATTCTCCTTCTCAGACTGAAGAAACAGCGAGTAAATGACCGTTATGGTATTTTAATTTTGGAAAGATTAATCTGATTTAGTCTCTTCTGTATGGATGTATGAACCTGCCCCCAATATTCCAGACAAAGCTTAATGGAATAATGATGCCACCTTGGCTATTAATAGAATGAGTTCAGCTGATTACTCAAGCTTAACCTACTTGTTTTGACAAGGTCTTTGAGTTTACTTCTGTTTAAACAAGCCTAGAAAGCTTCTCACTGATGTTTATTAAGTATAAAATCATATTTTTCTGTAATGGCAGTGAAAAGAAATAAATAGTTCAGAGGTGCAAAATAAACATTTTAAAGCATGCATTGCAGAACAGGTGACCCCTGTCTGGTTTGTTTCTTCAGATGTAGTGAAAATATTCAACCCACTTAATAACAGGAAGTGACCCAGCATCAAATTCCTTTGTTGTGAGTGAGCAAGAAATACTTTCTTATACATTTATAGATAAAAGAATGGGTATTATTTAGTCTTTGAAATGCAATTTAATGGAAGGAGCTGCATTACTACCAGGAAACTATGAGTTGCAAGTCTACAGAGTAAACTTAACAAAATTCTAGATAGTAAATTCAATTAAATTGATCTTGAAGAAACTTTAAGTCTAAATGTTAGCCCAAATCAGATGCACAGAAGGCATTTTAAAAAATCCAATCCTACTGAATTTACCTACTGAATTAAATGCACTGGCCAGATACTTTGTTTTCCACCAGTTTTCTTATTTGTCAGCTATATCCCCCTCCCTCAGACAGTGACAGCTAAGGAGACAATTAAGCCCTTAACGGAGGAATGTCACTGAGGCAGGAGAGGACAGGAGCCCTTTTATTTGGTAGTGCATAACAGTGGCTGGCAGAACAGCAGTTCCCCTGGAGCTATGGCTCGTAAAAAGCTGCAGATGAGTTCCTGTACAGCTCCTACAGCTGTTCTTCATCTCTCTTGGTCTCATCACCCTGTTAGTGAAAGATACATCAAGCCATGCTTCCCCATGTGCGTTTGAGCTTGCACCTATGCACGGATCCTCAGGAGCCAGTCCCTTGGCCGTGTAGGCTCTGTAGGTGGTGCAGGCATGTCAGGGTTGGGGGGACGGGGGAGATGGCTGATGCACGTCAGTGCCTAACATCAATCTGGAAACAGCGCAGCCTGGACTCAGAAACTGGAAGTGAAGACAGCTCTGATAACTTACATATTGCCTAAGCACCCTCGTCTGCAATGAACTCATTACTTATGAATCTGAAAGACACACAGCTCCTTAATGATCCAGTTCTCTTTCAGCCACATATCTGAACTGCCAAACTGAATCTCACCTATTCAGACTTGTAAGAACCACCAGGCTGGTGGGGTGGCACCGAGGAGGGGGGGACCAGCTATCAGGTCTGGTGCTACAGGGAGGAGGGCAGACAAGGAGATGTCTGTGCAATCGCCACCAGGCAACTCAGCTCCTGGGAGAAGCTTGCTGGAGACAGTTTCTAACATCTGGACTGAGAAACAGCTGTGATTTGCTGATCTACATAACTGAGATGCCTCCCTGGAACTAACTGCCTCCAGAGGAAACTCAGCATCTGAGCTGAAATAAGACAAACAGGAAGGATGTGGTATTGAGATACATGGAAGTTGGGTCTCCCATCTCTTTGTCCATGTGCTAAACATCTTTCTTGGGTACCTTGCTTCTTCACAGGGGATTTTTAACAGGCAGTGTCAGTGCTGCAGCCTCCTGGGATCACCACGTGGAAGTCACTAGCTCACGACCAATCCTGTGTCTCTAATTATGGTATTTGAGGTGACAGACACACATCCATCAGTGCAGAGTTATTGCCCAGGAAGCACTTCATATTCTGTGTCCAGTCTCTATCTTCAAACACCAAACTTGCCCTTTGGACTCTATTCCAGTCCAACAGTGCCAGGATATTATATTTAGGCTAATTTTTTGTTATTTTGACCTCTTTGTTCTACCCCACACTGTTCTGCTCTCTCCTCAGCTGCCAGCCCCTATGGTGATGGTCCAACATTTCTCTCCACACTCCTGTATCAAATTCTCCATTTCCCCTGCTAGGCCTGTTCTTGGAAAAACCTGTTCCCCCATCCTCTAATCAATATCTATTTTCTATGAAACTCCATTGGAAAGGTTTTTGTGTGTATTCCTGATAAATGTCTCTCCCCTCTTAAATGATACTTTGAGTACTGAGGGGAAAGGAGAGACAGGAGGCAGGGATAGGGAGAAAAGCAAGAAATGATAATGGAAGTATTTTACATTCCTTCAAATGCATGAAACTGTGCCTATCATTGCACAATTAAAAGTGAGATTCAGCTGCCTTTCCCCAGAGCATTGAGAAATGACAGGCAGAATTCTTGCAGTTTAGAGAATACTAAGACATTTCTAAAATATATCACAAAGGCAGCCTTCACTGGATTTTTTTTGCCAAGATAATTTTCTGTGACAGCTAATTTCTTATTAAAAAGCAAATACATCACTTTTAATTGCCTTGAGTACATGCCTCTTGGATAGATGAAAACTCGTTTTCAACTGTATGTGCCAAAATTATAACTTTTCAGGAAAATGCAACAATTACAAATAATATAATCGAAAACAAATGCAAACAAAGCACAACTCACAAACAAGCAGTGGAAAAAAAATCCCTGTCTTACGAAAACAGGCTATTGTATCAACCCCAAGTAAATTTTCCAGGTTAGTCATCTCTCCCAAACACACACAGTCCTGCTATCTGACCAGCCATCACATTTTTTTCTCACATGTACATAATTAGTGCTTCACGTTTTCTAATGCTTCTCTATCACACCCAGTGTCCAGGAATGTAGTCTCCTCTGCCTGACAGTGCTTGAGGCTGAGCCAGACCTTGGGCTCTTGCTTGTGCTCTACATGGGGTCTTTGTTATCATGCCTGGCTTGCTATCTACCTCCCTAATTTAATATACCCACTTTGAGAAAACAGACCCTAATCTTTACACTCTTTAAAATTTTTTGGTCTCATGTGGGAATTTTGAATTGCCAAGTAGAACAAGGTTATGTCTCAAGTTACCTTTGCCTCATAAAGTCCTGAGCTTTTATATTCCACAGATGGAAGGTGTAAAAGACAAATCTATCCACAAAGGCACAAATCCACCACATGCAAATCTCCCCTATTGTGACTATGCATATAGATAATAATTATGCCAAGTGGAAGAGGTGTGTTATTGTAACTTGCACAAAGTGAAATATTACTTCTTTCCAAACTATCATTCCTAAATACCTAATTATTTAAATGGGGTTGTTTTAATGGCAGATACATAACTGCTTTACAAACACCTCTCTTCAGACAATGATGACTTCCATTTACATGCCAAGATGCATCTATTTCTCACTGATTCTATATCACTGCGTAAAGAAGAACAGGAAAATCACAACTCAGTATTTAACAAGAAGCCGAACCTTTAAACAGGGATCACCTCTCTGCCATGAGATATATAGGCATATTAAACTGTGGTATTTAGGGGAAAAGTGCACAGTTAATTGCTCCCAGCACTGTGCCATGTTTTAGGTCTAAAGCGAAGTGCTTTCATACTGAAACTTGCAGAAGATCTTGCTTAAAACTGGAGAAAAATATTACTGCTATGAACTAGATCCTGAGGGCTATATCAGATGTGCTTCTGGCCTAAACCACGAGACTTTTCTCATTTAAAGCCCATTAAATTATGCAGGCTGATCTGAGTTTCGTTTTGGGAAGTGCACAAACTGTGGTGAAACAGCTTTTCTCCGGTGGTTGAATCCTGTAGGGCCGCTATAGCCCATCCTAAATGTTTCCCCCATAAGTAACTATAAACACTTCTAACTTCAGCAGACCTTTCATACAGAAAGCTGAGAAGACTATCTCCTGCTGATATGTATAGCTAATTAATCTTTCACACAATCAATTTCTGTGAGGATGCTGTTACGAGTCCTTTCTGAATAGCTCTGCTTGTGGTCATTTAGGTGTATGTATTTACTGCAAGCTGAGCGGCATTCTTTTTGGACCCCTGCTGACTAGGACATAGTCTGTACATTGAGCTGAAGTCTTGCTCATGCAGAGTGAAGTCAATACAAGTATTTCCAGGGGCTCAGACGGACTTTGATGGGCCCTAGCCCAGGAGAAGAGTTTACAGCGTTTGGAGCCAGAAAAAACTGAGTGAGGTCATCTGGTCTGGTCTCTAGTTAACCACAGGATATGTGAGTTTTATCCAGATACGACAGTATTGAAATAACTTTTTTTTTGCTTCAGGAGATTAGAAAGCTTGTGCCACAGAGAGGAGAAATGGAGGTCCCTCTGTCATAGTGTGGCACCCTGGCTGCTGGGACTTGCTCAGGAGAGAAGCTCCCGGATGACTCCAGCTCCACTGACAGCCACTCAGTACCCACTTCCTTCCCAAATCCTGAAGGAAGCTCAGAATTGTCCAACTGCAGCAGGAAATTTAATCAGTGCAGTTTCCTGTCAAACTCATGAACAAAAGGGGTAAACACAAGTCCAGCTGACATATTTTAGGGCCAGAAAAGACTGCAAATACCAGCCAGCTTAATCCTTTCATGATGTGTGTGTATGTATAGTGCAGTATTGAAAAGAAATATAGTTGTACTAGGTTAAATCAGAAATATGCCCAGACAAGTAATATTTCCAAAAGCAGCAGATGCTTACAAGAAATACAAAAAGCAGGGCAATATAAAATCATCTGTCTTGTAATCAGTGGTTTAGGAATCTTTTGAGCTGGAGGTTGGATGTGGACCAGTATGCTGCAATAAACTGGTGGAGGTGTCTCTTCTCCTGGAACTGCCTAACTTATGGGGTTTTTTTAACCCCTTGAGTTTACTCCTAGAACCTGGATTAATCCCCTTTTTCTTTTAATATATTTAACACCATTACAAGAACTCTGTGTGAGGGTAAATCCACTTCCCTCTCGTAAGCTGTCTCAATATTTTCCTCACAGCTATGAGGAAATGTCTTATTTCAAGGCTGGATTGCTCCAACTCTAACTTCCTAGTGCTAGATCTTATCATGCCTTTGTCAGTCCACTTGAAACTGAGGATGGAAAACAGATTTTTCTCCTTCCTTTCCTCTTTTATACTGTATCCATTTTTAAGTAACAGCCATGCAGATTTTTAAAATCCTGATCCACCGGACCATTTAATCGCATGATTTACTGAAGTACGTAAGTAATCCCATTAACTTCCATGGGACTGCTCTCAGGTTAAAAGTTAAATGCATGGTTAAGTGTTTTGCTTGAATAGTATTTAAGTTCTCTCTAATTTCTCACTTACTCTCTTTCCTTGCTCATGATACTTGATCTGTACAAAGTGTTGGAAGCACAGTGTTTTAAGTAAATTGTTCAGTATGGGATCCCATAGGTTACAACACAGCAATCTCCATTGCAGCTTTTGTCTGGCATTGAAGGAATTCTGACTGATGGATACCAATGACTTTTTTTGATGTTATTTTCTCTGAGGAACTAATGCTCTTCATTCCTGCTAATTCCCTCTGCTGCCCAGTTTATTTGCTCAGCAGTGCCTTAAACAAGAAAGGTTTCATTCAAACAATAGGCTGCTTTGCACTCTGTGCGTGTGTGGTTTACTGAATCCAGACCTAGGGAAAATGCACTGGTCTTCAGCTGGTATGAATCAGAGCTGTCTGCAGAGACAAGGGATCTTTGCTTATTTACATCAGCGAATGATCTGACCTGTTGTCTACTGTGTTAAGATATAAATGTGTCTATGCTTGCAGTTAAACGTGTAGGACCTGGGCAGAGGAACAGGCCTTCAACCATCTGCTCTCAGGTTAGAGATATAATATTAGAGGCACAAGGGGAAAGGCTGAAATGAAAGTTCATTTCTTCATGAGGTCAGGTATAGAAACACATAACGTGGTATTGTCTCTCAATAACAACAGCAAAATGAATAATACAACAGCTTTTGAATAATAATTGCAACATAATTATGTCTGTGCCATGGACCTTTGAAAGTTTTCTAGCACCTATGGTGTTTCAAATGCATCTGCATTATTAGGAAGTTTTAGTAATAGTCACTGCCCATTTCTGTGTCCTACATATAAGAGACTTGGGGCTCTGGCTGCTTTTGCAAACAATGTGAAGTGGCCATTTCAGATCAGCAAGGTTTGGAAGTTAAGTATTACCCAGCTTATGGTTTCATTTATTTTTTGAAGATTTCTATATCTGGTCTGTCGACCAGATGCAGAGCCAAACCCCTTCTATAAGGTGCTGAGAATATATAGTGAGACTACTGCTTAAAATACAGTACTACCCTAATACTCAAGATTTGCCTACTCCAAATATCCTTACAGCAGCTGAAATTTCATGGATTTCTTCATTTGGAGAGAGCATTTTTTCCATTGTGCTAAATATTCACAATGAGCCTATCTTCTAGGATTTTTTTAAACATTGTTTGAAGGAACAAAATAAAAACATCAGCACAAGGAATCCTTACAAACCACTATCCACAAATTAGGACATATGATACTGTGCTGGACACTATAATGTAGCTGACCCAAAACCTCTGTGAAAATCTAATGTGACTTTGAAGTGTTAAGAGCCTAATGCTAAGTACATTATTGTGCTCTGTAGGAGTTTGCCTTCATCTTTTATGAGTTTAACATTTTGATTCAAGTTTTCAAAAAGATGATAATATAAACATGGTAGCTGCCATCTCAGCTGACTGCAGGTTGTGCTAGGAAATGGTAGACTGGATTTTTTACAACGTGAAATAATTTCTGTATTTGTTTTGCTTTAAGTATGAATGATCAGACCCTGCCAACTTCCATGCATGATAGATGCTGCACAAATCCATATTCAGCAGGATATCCAAGTGTCCCATTTTGGCCTGTATCATACACGTCAAAGAATCACAGAATCACAGAATGGTTTGGGTGGGAAGGGACCTTCAAAGATGATTTAGTTGAACCTCCCTGTCACACATAGGGACACCTTTCAAGTTGCTTCCTGCTAATTCAGGTGCATACACTCACTGTGCACACTCAAATCTGGACTGGTGAATTCCACAACTCTTTTCTTAGTGTTTCGCATTTCACACTACCTGTAAAAGTATTAAGCAACTTGAAATGTGGGCAAATCCCCCCGTCTTTCTCAGAATGGCTCCACACCAGAGCAGAACGAAATATGATGAACAAGAAAGGATTTTCAAGGGTTATATAGCTGTCCTTTTTTGCCACATGTGCATCTTCATGAGCTTCCTACATTATTTTTGCTTGTAATAACTTTGGTTGCAATTTGGTTGTTGGTAGAGGATATGGATAAATTCATATACTTCTAGTTGGAAACATTGTTTTTGTCAGTGTCTTCCCTGAGATTTTGTACTTGGTGATCTTTCCTATTTCACCTTCCTTTTCCTTTCTGCCTTTTTTGTCTCATTCCTAATTCTCATTTGCTCTGAACTCAATTTCTCTTTCTTAAAATTCTCCTCCCATTTGTCAGGTTTCTGTAACTAATGATGTTTTTTCACAGTGCTTTAAAAAGCTCTGAGTAGTGAGGCAGATGCAAGGGGCAGGGTACCAGTTATATAAAAGGACAGCTGTAAAAACATGTGCAATGGCAATTAAGCAAGAACTCTTAGAAGTATGAAGTCATTAATCGTAATTGCAATAAGGGTCTTCTTAGAAATTATCCTTAATATTTGGAGTGGAGAAAATGTCAACTTCAGGCAGCATTCCAGCTTTGCTTCGTCCACTTCCGTGCTACTGCAAGCAAGGGGACTGCCATGTGCCTGGTTATCAACTACATTGAGGAAGCTTTATATCCAGACGTCCTTCTGATGTCTGAATTCAGAATATTCACTGAATATTATCAAGGCCCTATCCTTGAGGGAGAGTGCCTTCAATTCCTTTTCAGCAGGTTAGGGCAGCTACCATCTTCAGGAGTTGTTCAGCACCTCATGAACTGTTAACTCAGCCCTCTCAATCTCATTAAACTACAGAGTTGTTTTCAATAATCAGCCACTCTTTTAACTAGGTGATACAGAGCTGAATGACAAAGATACGCTTAAGCAAACCAGATGAATACACAGAAGGAACCCTGTTCCTTTCAGTTGCAGGCTGAAAGCTGATATATTACATGTCTGCATGCAATAAAACTTTTTTATTTTAACGTTCCTAGGGAAGCTTGAAACTAAATCCTTGCAAAACATCTGGTTCAAAACTTCAGCATTTTAATATTAAATGCTTCCTGAAATCTGTTTGTGTAACTGTACCATGCAGGTTTGCTTCATAGCTTTCTAATAAATTGTTTCTAACTCATTTTGTTATCCTTGCACTGACTTTGATATCTCCTGCTGATAATATAACGTCAGCAATAGTGCTTCTCCAAGTTCAATAGTTAGCTGATATCTTAAGCACAAATTCTGAAGACAACTGCATGATATTTAGGCTTCAGCTTCATATTGTCTTTCATTCAACTCTAAGGTTTTAATTCTTTGTTCCCTAAAATTGACTAAGTTTATGTTATAGTTTTGTCTTCCCAAACAAAGTGCTCAGTATCACCATAGGTTCCTTCTGAAATGCCTCTGGATAAGGTGTGAAAAAACTTTGCATGGCCCTGTGAACAACAGTTGCCATGTTACTGCTGGGACCGGTGTTTAGAACTTTGTGTCAAAGTTCTGAAGGGCTTAGAAAATATAAAATATCAGCGGTGAAGTGGAAGATTTTTTCCACACTGAAGAGTCATCCTTAGTATCCATGACTGACAAGCAAAAGGAAATCAGAAAAGGCTCATGCATTTTAAAGCATGCTAAGCCTTGTGAAATTGGTCTTGCTGACCCCAAAAGCTGTAGCTTAATAGCTCCAACTAACGTCACATTAACTGTCAGTGCAATGCTCTAAGCTTCGCAGGCTGATTTCTGCCTTCTGCTGGTTCCATGTTTGTGCTGTGCACAGCGCAGAGTCCTGACCTGGCACTGCCTGACCCTCCTCCAGACAGGGTAATTGTGTCAGCCTGACTCTGAGCTTCAGGGCTCATGAACTTTGGGATCCTGTCATGCTAACACAGCTGTGCTACTCTGGGGGCCCTGACATGGTATTTTTGCGAGATAGATTGTGTAACTTAGACTAACTGTAGCTATTCAGCTTAATGCAGCCTCAGCTCCTTTGTCTGGGGCCTTGCAGCATGACTGAGAGCATCTCAGGAGCATCCCTCTCTCTCTGGACTAAAGAAGGAACCTTGGTTCCTAACTTCAGGCAATCAGGTAGAGCTTGAAGACTGCATACAAACTTAAAGGGGGCTCCAAGAGCCTTTGAAATACAGGAGAAAGCAGAAGCCACTCAGGGGCTCCTGAAGCACTGGAAAGGATTAAACCAAACCAAATCAAAACAAATATTTACAGCACAAAAGTTCAATTCTGTATCTTTAAAACCCATATTAACTTTTAGCGAAGCTTTGTGCATGCTTTAGATTAGCCATGTAATTACACCATAAATCCCCACTAGGATTTAATTTCAATTGGAAGCAGTAGAACTAATAGTGTGCTTACAAATAATTAAGATTTCATAGAACTAGGGACTATTTCATACAAATACCAAGAGATTTAATGACAGTATATAGCACTTTCCATGACTCATAGAGTCTATAAATATGTACGGGTATTTTCATCCTGATCATTATATGCCTGGCCTAGTTGAGAAAGAAATGTGTAGAAAACGTGTAACATAGTAGGAAACAACTCTTACAAACAGAAAATAATTGTGTAAATATCTAACTGGAACAAAATCCTATAGCTGATGTACAACACAGGAAATTCCATTTCGACATATTTCTTGATGTTTAATCCTGCCAGGTGGAATGGATCAACAAAAAGGGAGAAGTCACAGTACATGGTGAAAAAATGTTACACATTTGTGGAGGTCATCCAACAGGACCTAAGAAAAATCCACAAAGCAGCTACAACTCTCATTGCTCAAGTTCAGTTTGGTTCAAGCTCAATGTCTACATTCTGTTACAATTATTTACTTTTTAATTTATCAGTATCTTGCAAAAAGTCTTTTTTAACTGAAATTCCTTTTCAAGTTATTTTCCTTATTTTTTTCCCAATATATACATATTATTTCAATTAAAATAGATAGGAAACTGGGGAAGGGAAAAAGACACTTTCTACAATTAGCTCCCAACAGCTTCTTCAGACTGTCTCTAGTATGATTCAATATTAGAAGAGTACCTTATTAATTTCAACAGCATCAATAAGCACTGAATCATCTGCTTGTATAAGAGTGGGAAAAACTGAATGTGTCAGCACAATGTCATGACATGCTATACTATAGCTGATCAAAGCACTCAAATTCAGAGGAAAATAAAATATTAGGAGGCAACTGTTGAACATGGCAGCTGAGATGAAAAAATGGAGATCCCCATAATAGGTCACTGCAAACCAGATTTGGAAAATTAAAAGAAAAGAGAACTGATATTTTACATGAAACCTGAAGGTATTATTGATGTGATTTTTGTTTAATTAAATTAAAAATAGAAATGAGAGAGGAAAAGCTTTTCAGAACAAGCGTGATTAACATCTGCCTTTCAGGAACAGGGTGTTGGGTTCTTAAGTGCACTTCTAAGGTTACGTTTAAGCCCAAGATTAAATTTAACAGACATACTAGCTCTATCAGTTTTGTGCTCGGGTTCCTTAGACCTCATCTTTCAGCCATTAGATATATATGAAATAACACCAGAGCAAAGAACTAGGATTTTGTGGTTTTGCAAAAAGAAATAGATACATACAGTTGTGCCTATTTCCATGTGGTTACATAATGGTTATAATAAAGTGTGAGGAGTAACATCCAAGATGATGCAAGACACTTGCAATGTTCAAAATCAACTGAATTGAGACCAAGAGCCCAACACATACCAGGACTCCGTGTGTCCGCATTATCTTAAGGATTGGCTTCACAAGGAGCAAGTGTGTGCTTGACCAGAGACTCCCAATGAGACCTTTAGAAAGCAGACAATTCTGAAAACAAGTGGTGGGATCTGTGCCAGAGGTATCCCTCAGCCTCTTCCCCTGGGGCAGGAGTGCTTCTCTCCCTCCCCACAGGGCTGGGGCTGCCTGTTTTCTCATAAACTCCTGTGAACTATGAGTGATGTGTTGAAACCATCCTTTTAACACTGGATTGAATAAAGCTTTGTCTATATAGAGTCAGGTTCAGAAAGGCCAGCAGTAATTTCTGCTAGAAAATGAATATTAGCAAAGATAAATGTCAAAAATGAATGGAAAAACCCTTGCAGTGAAAGATTAAAGTCTTTGTTAGGATTCATTACACATTTAGGTTAATAACACACACTTCACAAGGATGTGCAATAGATTGTCTTCCTTTTTGCAAATGTATTTTCCATTTTCAGTCTCTCCTGAGCCAAGCATGAGATTCAGAAGGAGAGTGAGATTTCACCTTCTACTTCAGCCTAAGACCCAGGGATGCTTAAAAAACAGTCTGGCCAGGGGATTGTGAGGTCTGCAAGGGTGCCTGCTTGGTATTTCCACAGAAGAGAGCTTGAAACATTTTGGGTAGTGATGAGTCTTGGTCAAGGAGTTAGCAGCAACTCAATGAGACAGCAATTCATATAGATTACAGCAAGATACATATTCCATTCCATCCATCATATTCAGAAAAAAAGTGTAGAGCTATCTTAATTTTTAATGCAAACTGGTGACTTGCAGCTCCCATTAGAGCTAACAGATTCTTCACTCTTCCTGATAACGTGTTTAAAAATAAATCCTTCAAATCTCTTGCCTAAGCAGCATTAATCATTCTAGATCTTAACCATCAATCGTCAATTGGCTTTTATGAATGATGAGATAAACAAAACAGAACAGGATGCTTTACAGTTGCTGTTACAGACCATGGGCTACAGACACCCACTCTCCCCATCTCTTCTTTGACTACAAGGGAGTAATATTGCTGAATATCACAAGGTGGGATATGATACGCTAACAATACCTGTCCCTATTTTATACCAAGCATCTGTTAGTATTTAAATATCTCATTTCAAAGCATCCAAAACTTCTTACAAGTCAGATCTCAGACATATTTCATAGACATGGAGAAACTGAAGGAAATAGCATTAAACAGGCAAACCCCCAAAATATTGGCAAGTATAATGATATACAAAATGCCAAAAATTGCTTATCTCATTCCAGAATCTGCTCATATGCCAGCCTGCATCTGGATTCTTGATTTTTTTTTTTCAATTCCTGTACCTTCAGAAGGTGTACAAAGAAGGCCCTTACATAATGAAGTGGTTTTTATAGCAAGCTAAAACTATGCTGAAGAGATTAAATGTTGGAAACTATTTTTAGCCAAACTAATGGTATCAATTTCACTAATAACATAAGCTGCAGGTGTCCCCTAAAGTAAAAAGAAAGATGATGGAAGAGCTAGCACGACAAAAGGCTACTGACTACAGAAAAGTAGCAGTTCCAAATTACATTAAATTGGGCAATTCTGCCCAACACTCCCCCTGGTGGTTTTGCCCACAGAGATGAGCATGAAGTCCCACACATGCAAAATCCTCCAGCCTAATGACTAAAAGTCCCTTAATAGGATTAAGTACCTTCTCATCAGATAAGCAGAACATGGCAAAATCCCTGACATTCCCAGAAATTAGATCAGAACACAGCCCAGCCCCTTCCTGACACAGGGAGCAATTTCGCAGAAGAGGTGTTTCAGTATTAATGGTAAATATACTTGTTTTTTTTACTTTTCTTTGGTTGTGTGTTTGTATTTCTTAGCAAAGTTAATTGGTCTTTGGCTATAAATTTAAAGGTACAATATGCAAGTAACTATAGAAGTAAATCCAGGCTATAAACAAATTCAGGCTTTTAATTTACATATGCTCTTGCGGCTGATATTACATCTCCAAGAAGGCTATATTGGCTAACTACAAAGACTTAAATACTGTGTTCACTAAATCAGATGAGAACTATAAAGTGCAGTTGCATGGTTTCTGAAAAATAAACCTTTCGCCTCTGCTCTTCGGAGGAAAATAAAGCAAATGGCGTTTCTTTTCCGTATTTTGTAGGAATTTCTTTCATTTGCTGATCTGTTTGTATACAAAGTTGATCTAATTGCTGATTTCTTGGTACACCTATTGTTGTATCTCTTATATTAAGTCTTATTCTGAAGGACAATGAAAGAAATCATGTTTGGACACAAGAAAGGGAACAACATTCCAGAACCTTCCCTCTTTAGAACTGCCAATAGTGTTTAGCATGGATGTATTTATAATATGAACTAAGGACACAATGTGAGATCAGTAGTTACTGTGTTTCACAAAGTAGAAAAGGGACAGAGTGAGCAGCATAAGCTTTTGATTTGATACATACATGTCTTGATTCTGTTAATGACTGTGCAAACTCAGTGGAATTCATCTAATTAATCTAAATAGATAATTACAAATGAGGTCAAGCTTCTTACTCATGTGTTTTCACCAAGAGTAGCAGTTACGTGCATGCTACAAATCTTAGAAACCACAGTTAAAGACAAAATTAACAGGAACTTGTAAAATACTTACTATTATGTTTAGTATTTCTATTTGCTTAGTACACCTAGGCATTTGAGCTCCCTGACAATGTTCACATGTAACTGCACCGACCTGTTTCTTTCACAGAAAGAACATGAAGTCCTTTTGGATATTTATAATACATGTGCTATGTCTGAAGGGTTATCAGTGCGCACCAACAAAGCAGGAGGAAATGAATCTCCGGGACAACCTTAAGCGTATGTATGCTTTTCCTGCCAGGGTGTGCTGGAAGCTTCTGGGCCCAGGTCTGCAGCTGGGTAGGGCATTTTGTCTTCCACACTCACTGGCATCAAGAAGTTCCACTTTCATGTGTGGAGTTTAGAAAGCATAATAAAGCTAATTGCATGCACACAAACACAATAGGAAGATAAGAACAAGCAGGATGAAAAAGTAAAGGGATTAACAACAGATAAGCATCACCTGCCAAAAAAAAAGTGTTTACAGGATTTTTGTAGGTTATTTGGTTCCTTTTAGATAATCAGAATATAAACCAAACCCGAAATTCAACTCAACAGATTTTGAACTATTTTGTTTGTTTAAATAATCTTTGAAAATATATCCTCTACACTTATATACTTCCCCGGAAAAGGTGGCTTTTACAAACAATTAATATTGTTTTAAAAGAAAATTACCTAATTTAGAAAATAGCAGCTATTCTGCATATACACATCTTCAAGCATGACTTTATTTTGTGGATAGAAAGAGGATCAGCCATTAAATACTCCTGTGTTTCAGTCTGTGTAATAATATTTATATAATAAACAAACAAAAAGTTAGGGGAAAGGAAGAATGACACAAAGGAAGAAGTGATTTACATGGTTTTGGCAGTCTCAAAATGATGTGGTTTTACTTGTTTTGTATAGTTCCAGTGATACTCAGGGTATTTCCACAAAGAAAACAAATACAGATAAAGGATAGGCAACCATGCAGAGCTTCAAGGTGCAACACATGGGCCAGCCCAGGTTTTCACCAAAATTCTATGGTCATTACTTCACAGGAAGTCTAGAAATTGTATTTTTATGAAAACAGGTTGACAGCACCTGTAATATACATTTTCAAAATGTAAAAGGAAGCTGTCATGGGCTGCTATCAGATCAAAGATAAATATAAAGGTTATGTAATTAGAGAACTGACGAGTGATCCTTGGAGATGCCCAAAACCTAGGATGATGGCCTGTGCAAACTGCTGTAGTTGACCCTGCTTTGAGCAGGGGGTGGTCTGGACTCAATGATCTCCAAAGATGCCTTCCAGCCTCAACTGCTCTGGGATTCAGTAATCAGCAGGGGGAAAATTGAATATATATACTAAGTTACATACAGCTGATCCTTGCAGAAGCTCTGAGCCGGATTCTTATCTGATGGAAACTGTCTTGGCTCAGTGTTATTCAGCATTCACTGTCTCAAGATTTGGCTCTGCCGCTGTAGGGAAACATAGAGCTATTTCATTCTCCTTCATCATCAGTGCATGACAATTTGCAATAGTGTTAAAATCTGATTAAGTCACTGTATAATTTGGCTCTTTTTAGAATTATCTGAAGTTGGAGAGAAGTATGTAGATGAAGAGGTAAAGAAAGCTTTGATTGGTATTAAGCAGATGAAAATTATGATGGAAAGAAATGAAGATAAGCACATAGATCTCATGAAAACCTTGAAGAAGAGCAGTGAAGAAAAACAGGTAACATAAGTGCATCTGAGGGTTTTTTATGTTTATTCTGGGAAGAATGTAAACCACATTGTATGTACACTTCAGGCAGCATAAATCCCTTTATGCAGTCACAGGACTGAGAGAAAATCTGCTTCTGCCCTTTGTCTCACTAACAGAGGAAAATTGCACTTACTGTTTTCATCTAAAAAACCCCTGCTTCACTGAATTCACACCGAGGTAACTGCAGTCAACTGTAGAACAGTTGTGCGGAAGGTCCAGCAGCTCTGCCCTCTGTGTCTTGACGCTCCTGGGGCCACAAGATGTTTTCGAGCTTGCTTTGCAAACTTCAGACCTTCAGGAAAATATCAAAACCACAAATGATAATGTGCTCTAAAGAAAGGACAGTGAATCAGGGAAATTTCCAACGTCTTAGTGCAATGCTTAGGCTCAGAGCCACGTGCTCCGATGATCTGAAGAAACAGACGTTTACTGTATATTTAAAGAAATACAAATATCCTAACTATTTGTTTCAATGAAGTTGAAGGAAAATTCCCTCCTGGCCCAACATCTGGTAGTTAGTTTAAACTATTTGCATTAGCAAGCCAAAAAGTACCTGATAGCTTTCTAACATCTTAAGAAACACCAGTGCACTCCCACAATCAACACTCTTGTTAGATCTTATCGAATGACTTCATTTACACAGGACTTACATCCACAGTGAGAGTTCATAAAACACTGAATAAATGTATTAGAAAGATCAGAAAATAACTAAACATAGAGTATGAAAACGGCAGTTACTGTCTCCATCAAGCACATTCTGACAGAAGTTTTCTTTTATGTGTCTCTTCCCTATTGGAATGCAGACAAAAAGGAATAAGCCCCACCAATTAAAAGGTTTCTCTCATACTTAGAGATAACTTGGAACATTGTTTGGAAACCAAAACTATTAAAATATGTTGCAATTGGAGAGAGAAATTGATTATGTGCAACCTACTTCAATAGGAAGAACTTTTCTCTTTCCACTGTCAAATCTATTCCAAAAATGTTGTTTCTGATCTGCTCAGCTTTGTGCTCTATCTGATGAAGTGAATAGAAGCAGCATTGTAAAATGCATCTTGGTTCCCTTCAGTGTGGAAGAAGTGCCTCACACTTCCACAAGAGCAGGAAAAAACCCCTCACCACAGCCTTTTGATCAGTACATTCCCAAACAGCAGAAATGCTATACTTTTATATATTTCTGCATCAGAGAAAGACCTTATGTATAGCAAGGACCTAGTCTCATGAAATATCAATCCCTTAAGGACAGAGAAAAGCAACAGAAAAGGACTATTTGTGGGACAGATGAATACTGTTCAAATGATCTGGAGAAAAAATGACACAAGTTGAACACATGACCATGTGGGAGGTTGAATTCTTACACAGAACGATGTGTGAGTTTTTTCATAACATCAAAAATCCTGGTAGACTGCAGAGATCCATTTGTTTCTGTAGGCTCTGCCCCCTGAGAGAACAACATCAGAAAAATCCTATATGGAAAAGGTTTTCAATTTTCATTCCCTCCATATGTGACTGCAGCTGAGAAGACAACCTACCCTAGTGGTTAGGGATTAGCAAAAAAAGGAGCTGTAAATAGCTAAAATGAGTGATCAGCACTGGGATAAGTATTTAGAATACTAATCTGAAAATTGCCCTCAACTGAATCTTTTTCCTTAGCAAGCCTTGAGACTTATGGATGAAGTAAAGGCAAGATTGGAAGAAGAGGAAAGACAATGTCAAGTCTCCTTGAAAAATCTATGGGATGAATGTGAATCTTGTTTAGAAAGTACCTGCATGAGATACTATACAACTTGCAAACATGGTGTGTCAACCTTTAAAAGAAAGGTAGGAAGAAACTCTGCACCTTGAGAAATATCTTGAGTTCACCCAAGAATTTTAGAGACAGCATATCTTATTTTCTCAATACCCAGATCTGCCAGTTATATGAGCTTACTAAAATTAAGTTGATTTGGAGGGTCTGGAAAGATTAAGTTATATGGTGGAGATTACATGTGATTATGGTCATTGAATGCAGAGCCAAAATGAGTTCAGTTGCACTCTGGCAAGGCTCCACGGAAACTGGTTCCTCCCCTGACTCCAACAGACTCATTCCAGATATATGATGTTGTATCTCACAGTAGGACTTGCATTAAGGTGCTCAATAACTGTTTGTGAAAAATACCACATACATTCTTTATGGTCCATCTGAAAATCAGCAAAGCTAGAAGTGTAGATATAGTTAGCAAAATTATATGGGGAAAAAATGTAATCTACTTATTACAACATCATTCTTTCCTATATTTACCTTAAATCAACTCTTTAAGTAACAACCAAAAAAAATTAAAATGCTTAACCTCTTTTTAAAAAAGAACCTGTCAGCAAAGGAGATTCCCCTAACTCTACCAGAAAGAAAATATGTTTTCCTGGCCAGCACATTATTATTGCTACAAGATTTTTAAAAATTGTAATCACTTTTTTTTTTTGTTTGGGCATACACTTTAAGCAAAGGAACTTCAGAAGCAAAACTGCAATTATTGCTACTAAAATGTTAGCTAGATTGCCTAGTTTTCACCCCTCCCACATACTGAAAAATACAATAACTTAAACATTAAGCGTGGTGTGTTTCAGGCAGGGTTTAGAGCAAAGGTATTTAATATTTGAGCATATTCTTAAAATAATTCAGGTTAAAATGTGGGAAATATTAAATTTAAGACTATTGGTGATACTTTTAGCATTTTAGATACCACTCATGGATACCTCAAACATATATCTTGGACTTTCAAGAGTCTGTGGATGCTGAAATTATTGCAGTCAAAGTTATACACTGCATTGTCACTATCTTTGACCCTCTCGGTAACTTCCTCCATGAGTTATTTGGTTTATTTGAAGCATTCAAATTAAAAAACGTGTTGTGAAATAAGTCATTAAAGAAAAAAAAAAGAAAAAAAGAAAAAAAAAAGAAAAGAAGACAAAGGTGATAGCTGTGGCTGAGGACACACAGACTGCAGGAGCAATACTTGGCTTAGGCTTTTCCTGCAGTGCAGTTTCACATAACACTTTCCCTGCACAAATAGTCAGATCACACCGATGATTTGATTTAAAAAAAAAAAAGTATAACTTTCTTTATCTATATGTATACCTGCCTATATCTATCTATCTGTGTTTTAGCAGGGTGCTTCTTAACCCTTACCTGTTTCCTAATGCCAAGGAGGGTGGCTCAAAAACCACTCCGCTGCCTCAGGCCAAAGTAGTGCCTTAAAGCATGGAGCAGGGAAGCAGTGGCCAAGACCCAGGAACTGGAACTCTGTATAGAACTGACACTTGGCCACTTCCATGATAAAACCATGGACTCAGAGCCACCTCTTTATTGATTTTGCTGGTTTCCGTTCGCACAAGGATGTGAGGATTTGCCCATTAGTGAGAGAGGACAGGCTTTTTACAAGACAAGATGAGAACAATCACCTTCTGCTCCCTACTCTGCACATAAGTAGACAGAAATGCATCTCACATCTTTCCAAAATAAATCCAAATTTTCTGTTGGAAGAAACCCAAACACTGATAATAACTTCGAGTCTCCACAGATTAAAGGGCAACTGGCAACCTTTTTACTCCAGATCTGATTTGGAACTAATGATTCAGATTGAATGCACTTTCCCTCTTTGGGGTGTAGTGTCATAAATTAATTCAGAGAATATGCTGTGTTGCCAGTTATTAAGAGGGCATTATTTCTGTGAGTATTTGAAAGAGAAAAATTATTGACACTTACCTGAGAGATGAGAAACTGATAACTTGTCAGACAGCTGATCTTTCTCCTTCACAGGTTGAAGATTTTTTGAGGAAAATACCTCCACTCATATTTACTTTTCCTGAGGATCAAGGAAGAGATATGCAGTCTAACGAAAAGCCTGAGAAAGAAGATACCCAGCTAGTAAAGATGGAAGATGTATTTAGCCAGCTATTATCAGATGTGGGCTCAATATTTGACAGAAGTTTCATTTTTTTCAAGCACATGCAAAAAGAATTTGACCAGTCTTTCCAGACATATTTCATGTCTGACCTGGACTTGAGTGAGTCCCCCAGCATGCCAGCTTTACCTGAGGTCACCACCAGAAATGATGGATCACAGAGAGGCTGGGGCATGCCTGGCTTCTTACAGATAGTTTTTGATTTCAGTAGGACGGTGTTTGAAGGTGTCAGTGAGGTGATCACCGACGTATTTGATGAATACAGAGATTATAGAAGAGATGTGCCAGAACAAACCAAAGGCAAGTGTTAGAAAATCACTGTCAATGACATCAGCCCCCTTGGGATGGGTAAACCACAGTTAACGACTCAGTTTCC
The DNA here is from genome assembly GCA_013397895.1 of Origma solitaria. NCBI lineage: Eukaryota > Metazoa > Chordata > Aves > Passeriformes > Acanthizidae > Origma > Origma solitaria. The sequence continues at coordinate 773,989 of VZRL01003917.1, read as the reverse complement.
AGTATGTTAGAGTGGGACACTGTAAAGAAGCTCTGGAGGCTGTGGGTCAAAGATAACTATCAGTCACCTAGAAATCTCATAGAAATGTTGCAGGGGGCCTTACAGGTCGTACACAGTCTGTTTTTCATGGTAATTCTCAAAGCTTTTGCAGGAGTTCCTCAGGAGCACTTGAATTCAGGGCAGATGCAGGTTTTCCTAAGGCAGACTGACAGATTTCATCTCAGCATTTGTCAGGATATGATTTGTATCATCTCTTATTGACATGGTCACCAACTCTAAAAAATTAGGCTAATTCTGTGAGATGTCAAGGCATATCCCTGCCCTTGCCAAATGAAGTTCAGCTTGACAGCTGCAAATCCTGTTTCAGGCTACAGCAACAATGTAGCTTGCCAATCAAATACCAGCCAATTAAAGACCAGCCATCAGGTTTTCCAGTGACCAGAAAATTTTGAGCATACCATTGGTGATAACACCCAGTGAAGGAAAAAGACCATGGCAAAGTTTTAGAATACAAATAAGCCTCATATTTTACTATTGCAAATAGGACAAATACATGCTGGTCCTTGTCTACAAGGAAATTGCAGTGAGTGCATGCCATAACTCAGAGTGACAGGTCACATAAACATTGTTTATGTGACCTTAACTTCGTCAGGATAAAGTTAAGTGATTCTTCCAGAACATTTTATAATTTTTTCTATAACATGAGCCATGTTACCTCAGAAATAAGCTTTGGTACTGTACTCTCATCTTATTGTACGTGATTATGAAACATCTTGACTTCTTAGGGTCAAAAAGATCTTAGCAGACCTCACATGTTGTAGAAATATTGTGTAATAATACTAGCAATTGTTTGGGTATTAGTGGTGAATACACTACTATGTGTTTATAAACGAATATACTACAGCAGCATGAATTCCTTGAAAGAAAACATGACTTGTATCTTCTCCTGACTTCTACATTTTAATAATTTATTCCTTTTATTTGTGTGGGGGGAGGGGAAGCAGAGGGGTAGGGAAGAGGGATTTATGGTAAATACATTCGATTAAGGGCAAGAAATTATATTGTAGCACTCAGGCTAGGTAATGAATGCATACTTACAAAGACTCTAAGTTTAATGGCAGTCTAAATATACTATGACTTCATTCTAGATCCTGACAGAAGTGGCATGTTTTCAAAAATTGTGTCAGGGAGCCAGAGACTTCAGTGCAGGGAGCTTCGGGAGAACTCCTCTGGATGCCCACAGTTTCATGAGAGATGCCAGAAATGTCAAGACAATCTTTTGCATGGTAAATAACCTTTTTTTTTTTTTTCTGTAATGCATTGATCACTGGTTTATAGATTTTGAGGTTTTAATTTTCTACTGTGCAGTTTTCATATTTTTGGAATTAACATTCTGTCACTGAGTTTTTATTGTAACTATGGATGCAACAACCATTCCTCACTCCAGATGATTTCAATTAGCTTTCCCCACTGTCTCCACAGAGTGTCAGTATAGCTCAGTTGTTAACATACCGCTGGTGCTCCAAAGAGAGTCCCACAGTCCATTACAAAATACCCATGTATTCTGTTAGAGCTGCCACCCTGCAGAGGAGCAACATGTCAGGCAGCAGTCGATCCTGCCTGGGTGAAACAGTGCTGAGCAGAAAGTGAGGAGAAACTCCAACTCCTGACACTCACTTCTCCTGCTGACAACCAGGTGTTACATCAGGTACTATTCAGCTCCTTGCAAGGAAAGCAAGTGCTGAAGAGCCTGTAATTACTTTTTGCTGAACCCTGTCAGCAAAGAGAACTGATATGAAGGACGAAAAGGTGACTTCATGTCAGTATGTAAGGAGAGCAGAGCTCTGTCCCCACTGTTCATGGGCACCTGAAAAACATTCAGAATTATCACCTAGAACTGCTGTCAGGACTTACACTGCAGCATAACACATCTGTATTTCCAGAATTATTTAGCTCTTAAAATCCACGGAATATGCTTAAACCTAAATGTATTCAGAATATCTCCAGTGTGGCAAATATTTTAATATATTTTATTGCATCATTGAAGAATATCAGACCACTATAAATATCTTTTAATCTACACCTATGTACTACAGATACCAGTTTGTTACTGTATTATCAGCATGAAGGTGCCCCTTGATAATCCTATTTGACATAAAAGAAATTGAATTTTTACAGAGTAATTTTTGTATAAAAAATTTTCTTGTTTAAAATCCCTATTTTAGTAAAGAAAAAACCAGCAATCTTTAGTTCTGAATTTGTGGCAGATGATACCAGTCTCATAGTACTGTCTAGCTATTGTAAGATAAATATTAGGTCTTAATTCTCACCAGGAATACAGGCTTTTTTGCAATACCCTATATCACAGAATCACAGAATATTTTGGGTTTAAAGGGACATTTACAAATCATCTAAACCAACCCCACAGCAATCAGCAGAGACATCTTCCGCTAGATCAGGTTGCTTAGAGCCCCACGGAATCTGACCTTGAATGTCTCCAGGGATGGGATATCTACCACCTCCCTGAGCAACCTGTTCCACTGTTTCACCACCCTCATTGTAAAAAACTTCTTGCTTACATATAGTCTAAATCCACCCTCTTTCAACTTAAAATCACTACCTCTTGTCCCCAGAACCTGATAAAAAGTTTGTCCCATCTTTCTTACAGGCACCCTTCAGTTACTGATGGCCACAAATTATATTCAAAGGCCAAATTAAGTGTCCCCAGAGTTCTCTCCTCTCCAGGCTGAATGACCCCAGCTCTCTCAGCCTGCGCTAATAAATAGAAAAGGTGCTCCCATCCTCTAATAGTTTTAGTGGCCCTCCTCTGGACTTGCTTAAACAGGTCCATGCCTTTCTGTGCTGAGGAATCCAGACCTGAATGAAGTACTGCAGGAGTTTTATGAGAGAAGAGCCAGGGGGAAAAATTACCCCCCTCAACCTGCTGGCCATGATTCTTCTGATGCAGCCCAGGATGTGTTTAGCTTTCTGGGCTGCAAGTGCACATGGCCAGCTCATGTCCAGCTTTTCACGGCCCAGCACCCCCAATCCTTCTCGGCAGGGCTGCTCTCAATCTCTTCACCCTCCAGCCTGTGTTGACACCAGGAGTTGCCCCAACCCAGGAGCAGAACCCTGCACTGGGCCTTGCTGAACCTCTTGAGATTCACCTGGACCCACTTCATGAGCTTGTCCAGGTCCCTCTGGATCGCATCCCATCCCCTGGGTGTGCCACCCACACTGCTCAGCTTGGTGAACTTGCCAAGGGTGCACTTGATCCCACTGTTCACATCCTTGATGAAGATATTAAATAGTACTGGTCCCCATATGGACTCCTAAGGGACACCACCTGTCCATGATCTCTGTCTGGGCATTTAGCCATTGACCACTACCCTCTGGATATGACCATCCACACAATTCCTCATCCATCACACAGTCCACCCATCAAATCCATATCTCTCCAGTTTAGAGAGAAGGATGTTGTGGGGGACCAACAGGCCTTACAGAAATACAGATAAATGACTTCTTTAACCCTTTCCTTCCCCACTGATGGAATCACTCCATCACAGGAGGCCACTGGTTGGTCAGGCAGGACTTGCCCTTGGTGAAGCAGCACTGGCTGTCTCAATCACTTCCCTATCTTCCATGTGCCTAAGTAGAGCTTCTTGGAGGATCTGATATTCCATGGTATTTCCAGGCACAGAGCTGAGGCTGACAGGGTGGTAGTCTTCAGGGCCCTTCTTACCACCCTTTAAAGAAAATCAGTGAAGTATTTCCCTTTCCCAGTCATCAGGGACTTCACCCATCTCCCCACGACTTCTCAAATATCATGGAGAGTGGTTTGGCAACTACATCAGCCAATCCCCTCAGGTCTCATCAGGTCCCACAGACTTAGATACATTCAGGTTCCTCATGTAGACTCAAAACTGATCTTCTCTTACAGTGGAAGGAACTTTGCTCCCTCAGTCCCTGCCTTGCAGTCTATATACCTGGGATAGATTCATAATGGAATATGGGCAAATAAAAAAACCCATAATGTATAAGGAGACTATGAAGTTGCTGTATGTAAAATTTACCGGTTCTTATTTAGCATTAGCAGAAAATCTATTGCCATGAAATATGATCTAAATCTTAAACTATTTGGTAAATCATTGTAATACAAAAAATGGGATGATGTATCCATTTACTTATTATGAGCCTGAACTAAATCTACCAAAACAAGACAGCAAAACTTATTCTCCTTTTTTCAGCTTTATTTAAAGACCAACCCAAACCTTGCTAGACCTTTTTTACAGTTTTCATTTCTTCAGACAGAAAAGACTAAGTACAAGACATAACACTGTCTTTTCTAACAGATTGCCCAAATGTTCCCGAGCTGCACATAAAGTTTGATGAAGCCTTTAAGCTGGTTAATCTCTCAGGGGAGCAGTACGAACAGATTCTCCAGGTGGTTCGGCATCACACAGAAGACACTTCCTACTTGCTGAACAAAATGAAAGAAAGATTTGGGTGGGTGTCTGAGCTATCCAATATGACCATCGGACCAGAAAACATTTTCAACATAGTTAAGGTAAGGGTTGTCTTCTGAAGTGAGTTATTGCTGCCTTTAACCTGCATTTTGCTTGTACTTATGCTCCTGGGGGTTGTGGATGTTTGTACTTGTCTAATGTTTGGATTTACAATACGACGTTCCTACTCCTCTTGAATTTGTGTATGCTTGATAATCCGTTGATGAGCTGAAACTCCTGAGATTAGAAACTATTTTCCTCTAAATCCTTTTAGTCTGACGGATGGGTGACAGGCTAACCTGAATCACTGTCTGATAAGAGTAAATTGACACTAGCAGCTTTGACTGGCCTCAGATTACCTTCACAGATAAATTGCACTGCACCAGTCAGTAACACACCTGTACTGGATCGATGAATGTCTAGCTATCTATGTCTGCACCTATATATTCCAAAGTTCAAAGAAGGCAAATGTTATACAGATTATTGCAGTGGAAACTGCACATGCTTGACAGCATTGGTCAATATTTCAGTAAATACATGATGATTAATTGTATCTGACACAAAAGGATACATTCAAGGTAAATTCAATCGATTTTCTTGGGCAGGGGACAAATCTTATTCTCTCCTCTAACTGAGAAATCCAGTCATATATAGTGAATTACTACTATTACTACCAGAATTTATATAAAATGATGGTACAATCCACCAAAAAACCCCACAAAATAGGAACAAAAGACAGGCACACTTTCCCAACTGAGTCTGAGCTATTGTTCTAGGCAAATTAGAACTAAGTCTGATTTAGAAAAACACACAGGAATGAATAAATTCAATCACACAAATGTTGTATTGAACTTAGTGGGATAGCTTGCAAGTTTTCTTTCTTTATAGATGTAGTTCATGGTATAAATATTGACATGCAGTTCTTTAATATGGTCTTGGCAGTGCCATGTCAGCTCTTCCCACCACCTACAATAAGCTCTGGCATAAATTCAGACACCCACTGTCTTTTCAGTAGAAAGCCTAAAATATTCCCCTATTTAATTTTCCCCCATTAAAGACAGTGGGCACAGTAGGTATAAACAAAACTGAAAGTACGCATAAATATAAACAAAACTGAAAGTACACAGTAGTTTGTAGTGTCTAAAGTACTGATCTCTTCTAGGTGGTACCTGGGGATCCCTCCAGTAAAGACGAAACTGTGGTAGATGTGAATATTCTGACTTCACCTACTTTCACCATTAAAGTTCCTCCCAACTTAGATCCAAAGAGTCCTGAGTTCATTGAATACATAGCTGGGAGAGCACTGCAATTGTATAAGCAGAATTTTTAAGTGGTAAGTTCATTCTTTCTCCTTTCACAGAGAACACACTTCTTCATAGGAGGTGTTTACATTGCAATATATTTTAGTTGGAACAAGATTCAGTCATGCTAGATACAAGACTGCCTCGTCAGAAAGGACACATTGAGAAAAACACAAGCATTATGGAAAACACAAACAAACACTCAATGTTCTAGTCTGCAAAACACAGACACAATGATATTAAATGATTTGATTTATTTAACTGTGAAACCCTCAATCTTTAAGTAACAGCTGGGATGAGGTAATGTGATAATAAATATTTCTTTAGAAAAGAATTTTGCCTCACAACCACAGTCCAGTGTCTTGGCATCGTAAACCTTGTCTTTGTGTTCATTCATCAAGAATGAACTGGAATTACCAGTATTCATTATATTCTCAGTAGTGTTTGAGAGCATGCTCATATTATTTTTGATGATAAAGGAGTGCAAAGTGAGAATCCCCACCAGGACTTGGAAGAGCTGTCTTATCATTAGCAGCACTCTGCTCAGATTAACAGTGTTTATTAATAGAGGCTGCAGTTCAACACACAGGAACATGCACAGAAACGGACTTCAGCCATTTTTGTAGAAGGGACAGACAAGAAGCCTCTCTCCACATTTAAGAGATTTCAGGATGAGGAAGGAAGAACCAGGCAGAGAGGCAGGGAGGAAAAATGCTTCATATTCTCTAACCCCACAGAGAACTTCCAGGAAAGACGGGATGGTTTTAGGTGGCATCACACTGCTGTGGAACTTGTAAACTACCATTCCCTAGGTTTCCCTTCCCAGGGGACTCTGGGATGTACAGCTTTAGTGGCCTCTGACTCTCAGAGCTGGCTCTCCCAGAAGACACATGAGACTTTTAGGCAAATCACTGCAGCGCCCCCAAATCTTCTGAGAAGGACTAGATTTGGACATAGCTTCTCTTTAGGTCATAGCTGACTTCCTTAACTGAGCCATTGAAGCACGACCTGAACACAAAGAGAGGTCTCAGGAGGCACGGAAGAAGTATTCAACATTAACAAAGTAGATGAAGAAGATTTCAGCATTTTGTATTAAATCTGGTTATTCTTTTGAGGTCAGAGGCACAATTTTTGTGATGAAAGAAATCACTCCCATCAGAGAGGCTGAGGTGGGCTGCAGAATTTAGACATAATACAGTAAGCCTCACCATGTACTTTGCTTAGGTGAATGTTGGTGAAGTTAAGTGTATATTATATTTAAAAAAAACCATTTTTATATTTATAAACATATAAAATAAAATGCTCCAAAACTTTCTTTACAATTTTTCTTCAAAATTCTCTGTAATTTAAATGCATTTATAAATACAAATGATAAATACTCTTTCAGATCATGGGATACTAATCTTCAGGGCCTAATGATGGCAATAATTATTTCTTTAGATTATGATTTTTAGTCTGAATCTTAATCTGATTTTCCTGTGAACATATCTTGTGTAGCCATTTCATACCTGAGAAAAGTAAGTGGCGTTGATTTCAAAATCACCCCACCACTTTACATTCAGTTTGCACAAGAGTTAGAGTACATGAAAATGTAATGGATAAAAAAGAGTTAAAACTCTACATGAAAACTGGACACATCTATAAGAACAGAAAAAGAGAAAAAAAAAGTCTGTTTCTGTCTGGTTTTTATGTCATGCGTGTTTCTATAGCAGGACACTGATACATTCCACATATACTTATTTTTCTAAAATATTTTTCTCCATTCAAAGCCAAAACTTATAATATTACTTTTTTTTTTCCTCCTAGGAAAGAAGAAGTGAGAAGTCTTTCTTCCTGAAATGAAGTATATGCTCCTTAGGTGAAATACCTCTGTGCTCAACATAGCTAATTGTTAAATTACCATGGTTAAAATAGTTCCATATAAACAAAAATTTGCTTAGTAAATACTGTGATATATGAGCTATCTACCAATGACTGTAGAAATATTTTAACTCAAAACCAAAACTAAATCCATTTTAATATTAATTTATTTAAATAAAATGTTATTTATGTTGTCAGTAAAGTAATCTTTGATAACAAGCTATGGCTCTGGTAATGCAAAGATTTAAGGACATAATCAGCTGTAAGCATACACGTAATTTCTATTTGCATACTTACATTCAAGCACATTCTTAAGCCTTTTCAAGACTGATCCCTACAGATGTTACATATTCAGCTAAATCTGAATCAACCAGATTTCCATATGCATGTAGCATATTATTTTGCAATGAAAATATTCAATTTCTTCTTCCAGTTGCTTTTGATGCTTATTGTGTACATTAGATGACTTATCTGAATATGCACTAATGAGTAAGTCTTCTGCCTTTGGCATTTCTTACAAACAGTAGTTTGCCTCTGGAGTTTATTCTTTAATTAATTAACAGCCTTTATCAGTAAAGAAGTTTGTTTCTCCCTAAATTATACACATCAGCTTTCAATGGTATTTGTAAATTATAATAAAGGTTAAGAACTGATATATCGCTCAGCTAGAAGCAGAGCTCCAGGTGATTTGGTTTTATTTGCTGTGCCCAGCATTTCTATGCATTTTTTGCACACAGGTATATGCACCATTTCCAACTGTAGCTCTGCTAAATAAATCATACCAATTTCAAAGTGTACACAAAACATCTCTATTAGGTATGAGCAGAGAAAAATATCCATGCCCTACTTACACTTTGTTTTCCTTTACTTCTATACATACATGTTAAGTATACAAATTTATACAAGAAAAATGCCATTGTATTCTTTTAATTAGTGGAAAATATGATCTTCTGCCCGCTGCAAAGAAAGGAAGTATTTCCTAATCCACAGGCCTCTGTTCTCCTTCAATCACATATATCTGTATTTCAGACTCTGAATCATGAGAGATTATCAGTCAGAACTCCTGTAAGCACAACACTTATCAAAAAGTTGGGCTTTATCTGATAAATGAGTCTTACAAAATTCTTCACTTCCAAGAGATACTAACAAAGAAATATTCAGAGAAGAGTCAGTTCCTTCGGACTAGCAGAGATCATACCTAAAAAATTTTCAGCAGACACCACATTGGGAACGGTTGCAATCAGACACAGGTCAGGATGCAAAATGACACTGAGACAGGGGAGAAGCGGCGATCAACACGATGAGACCCAAAAAATGCAAGTGACGAGTACTGCCCTTAGTGAGAAAGCAAATATCCCAATCAAATATGAAGCAGGAAGCTGATGACGTGGGATGGCATGAAAGGATCTTGGCATTAGAAGTGCAGGTCAGGGTGACACTGCTGGACGTGTAAGGTGAGCTGTGTGGGGGCCGTGGCACTGCAGGGGCACCATACCAAGTGAGACAGACGAGGGAAGCTGGCACTGGGCTGCACCCGCAGCTTTCGCCGTGCGGGATATCCTGGCTGGGGGAATCCAGGGCCAGATGTGTGCGGCCTGCCAGGCCCAGCGAAAGCGTTCGTCTTTTTCAGCTCCGAAATGGGGTGCCTGAGGCTGCAGCGAGAGGGAGAACGACCACAAATACCAACATCACTTTCCAGGATGGGATGAGCCTGGAGAGCACTTCTTGTGCCGCTAGAGCAGAACAAAGTGATAGAATCACACAAGCAATCAAGTTGGAAAAGACCTCCGAGCTCATCGAGCCCAACCTGTGACCGAACACCACCATATCAACTAGACCAGGGCACTACATGCCACCTTGTCCTTCCTTAAACACCTCCAGGGACGGTGGCCCCACCGCCTTCCTGGGCAGCCCGTTCCAATGTGTGATCAACCCCCCTACGAAGAAAATCTTCCTAACACCCAACCTAAACGAGCCGGTATGGTTTGGAGCACCGGCTCGGGCCAAGGGCTCGGGCCAGCGCTCCCTCAGGGGGAACAACCCCCTGCGAGGCCAGAACGGGCGGCAGCGACGTACCCCAGAGCACTAGGAGGGGAAGGGGAAGGGGAAAGGGAAGGGGACGGGCTCGGAAGGAGGTGGCAGCAGGGCCGCTCCGCCCCGCCCGCCCCTCGCTCTGCTTGGCGGGAAAGCCGGGCTTTGGCGGGAGAGCCGCGCTTTGGCGGGAGAACCGCGCTTTGGCGGGCTCGGGGGAGCCGTGCCGAGCGGGAGAGCCGCGCAGCCGGAGCGCAGCGGGGCCCGCAGGAGCCTCTCGCCGCCATGCCCGCCGACGGGGAGCTGCTGAGCGACGCCGCCGCCCGCCCGGAGCCCGGCGAGCATCAGTACCTGCAGCAGCTGCGGCACATCCTGCAGCACGGCCACCGGCGGGAGGATCGCACCGGCACCGGCACCATCTCTGTGTTCGGCATGCAGGGGCGGTACAGCCTCCGAGGTAGGCACCGCCGGGACCCCGGCCCCCTGCCCTTGCACCCTGTCCCTGCTCCCTGTCCCTGCTCCTGCCCGTCGCCCCCCTAAGCCGGGCTGGATGTGGGGGTGTCACACGCCGGGGCTGTCCCGCTCCCACCTGAGGCGTCTGAACATGGAAGTTACACATGCTCTCCCAACTCCTTACTTCATATCCCAACCTCACAATGTCAGATGATGGCATTGCCCTCTATGTGAAGAAAAGCCGAATTCTGTTCACCCTGGCAAATGGCTAGTCCGCGCTGACACTCTGAAACTCTTTTCCAGATCAGTTTCCACTGCTCACAACAAAGAGGGTTTTCTGGAAGGGAGTACTGGAGGAACTGCTGTGGTTCATCAAGGTTCGGTATTTGGATGTCTCCGTGGGTGGTGGGCCTGAGAGTGGAGTAAACAAAGAACTGGTGGGATTAAGGCCAGTGGATTAAGGCGTTTGGGGTAACTGCGGATGCATCTGTTCCTATGACAAGAAGTGCAGCCACCTAATACTGTGACCACACATGGAAGGCCATTATCTTCAAGACATTCTGCATTTTAGTGCAGACTGTTGCTACCATTGCTATCAGTGGTAGATTGCTTCTTTTCTACTTATTTTTAAGGGAGATAGTCTGAAATTGTGAGGGCTTTTGCTGGTTTGAATATACTCCACTGTTATAAAGCCTACTACAGTCTCTTTTCTTAGTGTTTTAATCTGATATAATAATATGAAATAGATAGTAGGCAATTTAATTATCTCCTTTTTGAGCAGCTTGATTTGAGATAGCTTGATTTGAACAGAAACAAGCAGTGTGGAATCGGGAACCATGAGCAAAGTAAGACTGATGTAAACACTAGGCTTTTTAGTAGCAAAAAAATGAGATCTAATAGAGCTAATAGCTGTAGCTAGTGTAATAAAATTCAACTACAGATAATATGTTACAATGTAAGTGTTCCCCTATGTGTTATGACAATGTGCAGGTAGGGGAAAATCTACATAATCATTTGCTAGATAGCAGAACTCAAATATACATCCATTTTTAAAAAGCTTTTGGTTTCTTTTTTTTTTTTTTTTCCAAATGTAAAAGACTAGACACTCTCCAAACCAGCATAATTTCTGTGTTGGATTTTTGAGTGTGCTGATTTGGGCATGTTGCAGGATTCAGTGACATTCTTCTGGGTAATTTTCTTGTAATTTTAACAGAAGGATTTTTGAGAGCTTAAGCTCATTATAGGTGGCTTGGCAAAGACAGTGCCTAGGCCGTACATGTTTTCTTAGTCTGTTTTCATTAATCTGTAAAGTAACATCTTGTTCTCTGCAAATGTGCCTAGGAAATGACATTCCACAGTCGACCTTGAGGCTGTACTGTTTGTGCATTCACAAAATGTGAGAATCCTGAGTTAACAGCAGCATGGCATTTCAAACTCCATCCCACTGTGTTGCACACAAGTTTTGATCTGTCCATGTGCAAGAGCCTCATCCAGTACATTACTGACACTGTTCGTCCTTTCTAAGTGGATTCTCTTGGTTGGAATCAGGAGGCAGACTTCTCACTGTGTTTTGTAGGGTTCTACAAACGCCAAAGAGCTCTCTGCAAGAGGTGTGAAGATTTGGGATGCTAATGGGTCACGTGAGTTCCTGGATAAGCAGGGTTTCAGCACCAGAGAGGAGGGTGATTTGGGACCAGTGTATGGTTTCCAGTGGAGGCATTTTGGAGCAGAATACAAAGATATGCACACAGGTAATTGCTTACAAATCCAGTCTTGATTGGTCAGTGAGACAACTGTGACACATCACTTCTGGAAGTCTGTGTGGAACAGACTATTCTTAAGGAGCTATTCACAGCAAACTGATAGCCAGAATAAACAGTGTTTGAGAGAGTTAATTTAACTTTTTTTTTCTTACTCAATCTTAATTATCCTGAAAGATATAACTTTGTATATGATAGTTTGGTATTTGTAAAACAGATGAGTCATAAGGCACACACTGTTATTCTTTTACCTGGAGCAGATGTGGTTGCTGATAGCTGGAAGGATGCGTGTGTTGCAGTCCAGAAACCTGAGCTAGCTCCATTTGATAACCGTGGTTATTTGATAACACAAGCTGCCATCTCGGTATTCCAGTGCAGGGTCCATGAAATTGTTGTACTGGAAAGAACTGACATTAGTGCACTACATTCACTGGAGGCAGTGGAAAAGCTTTTCCCATTCTGCATCTGGAACAAAGAAGTAGGATGTTTCCATAGCTGGTGATGCTGTGGACAGAACAGCTGTGACAAGTTATGATGTGATGCAGTACCTGTTGGTATTTTCAGTGGAACTGGTTCATTAAACTGGCTCTCAAACGTGTTGATTGCTCTTTTCTAAGTCACTGAAGGAGAGGATGTAGAAAATGTTTAGAGGATTGCCATTAAGGGGTCAAAAACCAGATTGTCACCATCTGGTGTGATTTTTTAACTTGGACTAACAACATGGTTAGTTATCTACGTGGGGTTTCTTCTTTGTATTTTTTTTTTTTGTTTTCAGTGCAGTCTTGAAATTCACATTAATTACAGATATTAGACTTGGTATTGGTATGTTGACCGCTAGCAGAAAGAATACAGTTTTATGGTAACAAAAATGATGCAAATTGTGAGCTGACAGATCTGAAAACTTAACGAGTTTCTCAAGAGATCTGAGGCATAACATAGCATGGAAAAAAAACCCAAGATAAATTCCCATAGATTTCCTTACAAATAGATTTCCTTAAGTTGCATTACTAATGGATAGGAAATTAGCTTCAGGAACTAACATAACCATTGGACAAGGCTTCTGGCACGGTGTTGCTGGCAGAAGAGTTCCCTGAGATGCTAATTTTTTATTACTATCTTGTTTGTCAGCTTGGGTCTCCCTGTAACCATAATTTGGTGTTGCTGCAATAAGAGTTATTAGACAGAAATAGTTACCAGCCATGCTGATTCACTGGCATGAGTCAGAAAAATGATTAACAATTAATGACTTTCTTATTCTGAAATCTATTCTAATGGTCAGTTAATTTCAACAAATTTCTTATGTAACTGGTATTGAACCTAAAATTCAGCCTGTGAGTGTCATTGGGTGAAATGTAATATCCTGTGCTACACATGATCCTTCTTCTTCCCTTACCTTCTGGAACTAAATGCTATGGAAATTTAGTTTTCATATGTGACCTTGTGAGTGCTGGATGGATGCATTTTTTAATCTGTCAAAAACTTTCTACTTTTGAGTGTATAAACAACGCTGGCACCCCATACACTGGCCTGGGCATTTTTATTTTTTTTAATAAGAAGGGCCACTGTAGCATGCAAGTTGAACACCTAGAAAGGCATTTTAATCCAAAATGCAATGAGCAAATCAGTTTAAATACCATCAATGACTAGGTGGCAATATCTTGTCTATTCCCGTACAGCTCTTGTCTTATTTAGGTAATAAGTCATCATGAGTGATACAGAATTCTGCTCTGTCCAGCTAGGTTTTTTGTATTGTATCTTTTGTTTCTTGGAATTTAGTGATTATGAAGACTTCTTAGTTGATCTTAAAAAATGTCAAGTTGTTGAGAATGGAATAAAGTGTTCTAAATAGGAATAGTCCTGTTTCAGTGGGTGCTAAAGGTACTCAAAGCACACAAAAGAATTGGGGGGACAAACAAAAATACCGTCGTGATAATTTCACTAGCTTTAGAGCATCCTAAGAAAGACCAAGAACAACCTATGTTTAGAGTAATTAAGCAATTAATCACTCTCAAAGTTACAATAAAACCTTCAGAGTTTATCATTTGGGTATCACTTTTCTGTGGGACCTGGGTTGGGAGTTAAAAAAATACTGTGACTTGAATCTGTCTTATTTAGATCTTTCTTACTTGTTATATTTCTTCAGATTACTCCAACCAAGGAGTTGATCAGTTGCAAAAAGTGATTGAAACGATCAAAACCAATCCAGATGACAGAAGAATCATTATGTGTGCTTGGAATCCCAAAGGTATTGAACAGCTGGTGTAAAGTGAATGCAATTACACATTATATTGCTGTGTGCTAAATTGTTGTCAGTTCCTGTGTCAACAGTCAGTTCCATTTGGTGTCCTTGCTTATTCTTTATAAAACTACCAGGAGTGCAGTAAAAATGGCCAGGGGTTATAATATTGATTCTCTTTCTACTTGATTCTCATGTTCAGACCTCAAAAATAATGAACTTCTTCAGAAGTTTTCTCTCCATGTTAAAGTGAGGGATATACCTGGCTACCAGAGTCTTTGACATAGTCTTTTTAAAGACAGTAACTCTTACTTTAAAAAGGTTAAAAAAACAAAACCAAAAAAGAGTCTATTGAAGTAATATGTCTGGCTTTTAGCCATGTAATCTATTGTAAACTTAACAAAACCCTTAAAACTAGAGAACAAAAGTATTATTGGTGTTGTAATTTTCTCCTTGAACACAGGTGCATATGATGAACCTGTATATGAATAATAGGGTCTTTTTATATATAGATATCCACTCACTCTGTAGGGCAAGTTCTAAACAAGAGCTACTGCAAGAGAATGTTTAACTTCACCAGTGAAAGATCTGTGCTTCAAAAAAATCACACAGCATTTTCCACTGGTGTCTGAAAGGATATGCCACATGCTCTTGCTGTTATTTTCAAGGTTAAACATTCTCAGAAGATATCTGGTGAAAGTTTTCCTTACCAAGCTGTAATTTTACTCTCTGCACTTTTTAAGTGTAGAGAAACACTCGAAAGATCTGCTTTTGTTTTGTTTGGTTTTTTTTGGTTTTTTTTTAATTAATCATTACTTTTATATCTCAACAAGCACGTTTCAATGGGAAGAGAGTAAGATGAAGCAGTTGGAATTTGCTTTAGGGTGTATGCTTAATTTTACTCTTAATGTCTTCCTTTAGGGAAATCATCTGTCTCACCAAGGTGAGTAGAAGTAAGCTGCTGTGCAGCATTATTGCATAAATCTGTTCTGTGGAATATCTGTTTATGACTTTCTGGTCATACAACCCAGGAGACAGCTTGTCATGACCTCGACTTAATTGCTTAGGCAGCAGGTGCTTACAAACAAGAGAAAAAGCAACAGAATGACAGTGCAGGTCGCTCTCTACTGTATCTCATTACATGCTTGTTTTGGTTTTGCATCTTCTACATTCATAACACACTAATGCNCCCCTTCTGCGCCACAATTCCTAGATATTTCCCAGATGGCTTTGCCTCCATGCCATGCCCTCTGCCAGTTCTATGTTCTAAATGGTGAATTGTCTTGCCAACTCTATCAGAGGTCTGGAGACATGGGACTAGGAGTCCCTTTCAATATTGCCAGCTATTCACTGCTCACATACATGATTGCCCATGTCACAGGGCTGAAGGTAGGCTATTTAATAATTTTATTTATTTTTGTCTGAGAAGTGAGGGACTAAAAGATAAGACTCTTGATGTCATGTCCAAGAAAAACTGGAATGAACATACTGTTTGAAATCTTGCTGAAATATGTGTAAAAAAGGGCCCTATGAATTTGATGTGAATTGCCTCTTGTTTGTATAGGCAGTTAGAATCAGCAATGTAAGAATTTTTAAATTCAGGTCAAACAGAAGATCCTCCAGGTCTTGACTGTTGAAACTGATCTGTTCACTAGTCTGCTTAGAAATCTGAACTGAGTGCTTGTCCTTATGGAATAGTAACATACATATGATTAGATTTTGTAGCATGTGTTTATTGGAAGTGAACAGTAGCTCAGCAGTTTCTGTCAAGGTTCTAATATGGATGATCTGCCCACCTAACTTCCAGCTATAATTTCAGCTGGGTATTTCTTTGATTTCCTACTGTAGATTATTATGTAGAGTGGTAGTATGTGCTCAAATAGCTCCTGCCTGACTTCAGAGCTGTATTTTGTAATTTGACAGAGAAATTTAAATGCATGACAATGTTGTACAAGGGAAAACCCTTTTTCTTTAGGGCATGTAAAAAATGGTACTTGAAAGGTCTTCTGTGCCTAATCCTTCTGCCACCAGCAACATGAAGGGGAACTGCTTAAAACAGGGAAATAGGGAAGAATCAGACTTCACAGCAATTGCAGAAATTAGTCCAAGGTACTAAAAATGTGAAGTTTAACGTTATGTCCAGCTGTTGCCTCTGAGCCACTTTCTCTCATGGCTTTCGTGGTTTTCAGTGTAACATATCTGAGGGCTGATCTACATTGGTCAGAGGCTGGTAAACGAGCCGATAAAACTTCCCCAAATTAAATTAGATTGCTCAGGGGCTGCTAAGTCACACAGCTTGCAAGCTGGATGCTTGCCTGTGACTGACACCCCCACTGCTTTTTAGCAGTGGCTGAGGCAGTTGCTCTGAAGCCAGTTTTGGCCAGTTGTACTTAAATGAAGCAGAGTGGAAAAGCTGGATGTTACTGCTGCCTCTGATTCTGTCTTGGTGAGCAGCTCAGTATTGCTCCATTCTTATACCAAAGTTATACCAAATTATAGCAGGATTTCAAAGATAATTCTTTTGGTAAGCTAGTGGAAATTTCATTATATTTTCCATTAATTATACATTAGTCAGAGAAGCTTGGGTCCTTCAAAACTTTCAAGGATACAGTCCAGTACAGAAGCTGCAATTCCATACTAGCCAGATGCTGAGAATCAATGCTATAAGCTTTGTAATGTTTTGCTTTCTTGGAACTTGATTGTCTGAAAACCACATGTATTCTTCATTCTTTTTCAGCTTGGAGAGTTCATACACACCTTAGGGGATGCTCACATATATCTGAATCACGTGGAACCTCTAAAAGTCCAAGTGAGTATTTATTCTGTGTTCTTCTATCTTCCATAGTGCTTATCCAATGCAAAATTATCTTGATATTTTAAATATCCTTTCGCAGATATTAATTTGTGTAGCTTTTTTTCCTCATTTCTATCCTCATAACTGTAGTATCTTAACATCTGTTCAGTCCAGGTTGCAAACAGAAATACAATACAAACATGATTGAAGTGTACATCCATGTACTACTAGAACCAAGTTAGAGGTCCAGAATCTGTACTTTTGACTTTGAAAATAATTCCACCTAATCCAGATAACACAAAATAAAATGCCTTTGTAGTATATAAAAAATATGCAATTCACAGAGGTAAATAATATTACTATTTGACTGAGAAAGGCTACATTTTCTTCAGGAAGTAATTTGTTGCAGTAGGATAAAATCAGAATTTTATTTGATTACACTAATCTCAGACTGAATGTCTTCACTATTAATATGGCTCAAAACCATCCAGAGAAGTAGTTATTGATTCAGACCTGAAGTATCCTGTGAGAAACTATAGCACATTTGATGCACTTTTGGGTCAGATTTTCCTAGTTTCCTCTGGGAAAAGTATAATCTGTAACCACCACGATTGCTTTGCCAACTGAAAGTGCTTGCAATTAATTTGGATGATCAGGGAATTCACTTGAAAATTATGCTCCTGTTCTTTATGAAAATACTAAGGTAGGTTCACTGTATTAGAATTTTCTTTAATTTTTTTTTTCTTAGTATGTATCTTCTTGGTGGGGAAGGAAAGCCTACATAGTGTAATCTGATTTTTTCTTAGTATGTATCTTCTTGGGGAGAGAAATTCTACATAGTGTAATCTGATTTGACATTGAGAACATAAAGTCTCTGCTTTCAAGTATTAGCTTTATACAGTAAGCTTGCTTTTATTTCAGCTTCAGAGGGAGCCAAGACCTTTCCCCAAACTCAGAATTCTTCGTGACATTAAAGACATCAGTGACTTTAAGGCAGAAGACTTTCAGATTGAAGATTATAATCCTCATCCACCCATTAAAATGGAGATGGCTGTCTAATGCTATAAACCAGCATTAAATATTAATGTGGAAATGTACCTAAGCTACTTAGTTTCTCTAAAGTGGTGGGGCTTTTATATACTTCAAAAAATATCTGCTTTATTCTTAAAAAGGAATAGATACTTACAGACCAGAACTGCCTTCAGTGCTACCCTTTAGTCGTACAGGATAGGTGGTTATTCCTGATGTCCTATGCAGATGTTAACCCAGTTTTAAGTTGTAAGTGAGCTACTTTTCTACTTGCTGTTTCAGTGGCCATTTCTGTTACCATTCAGTTACTATGTGCGAGTAGCATGTGCTTATGTGCTTGATTTGGTGCTGAAAATAAGAACATGTGTGTGTGACAGAGGATTCCTTCAAGGTGGGAGAAATCGTTAAATATATTCTAAAGAGTATATGTTTAATAAAGCTTTTTTTAAAAAATCTTCTGGAGGGGATGATGCATATTTAATTTTGGTGTGGTTTTTTATAGTTAGTAGTAAAAAAAGAGTTGGAAAGCAAAGTGTCTTGGAGGGTAACACCTGGCAAGGAAAAACAAACTCAAACTTCCCATGGTCTTCACAGGTAAAGCATTAGGTAGACAAAGATTTTAATGGAACCTTGCCAGAAATGCAATTTCTGCATAATGTATGTGTGGCAGCAATTTTTTTTATTCCCCAAACCTACATGAATGACTAATTTGATATAAATCAAAGAGATCTGTAGTTAAACGGAGGTTACCAGATAGCATGAGTAATCAGATGTCTGCCACCATTTAAAACCAGATCCCACAAACGTATGGATTAATTTTGCAGCCTGGAGCAGTAAAACCTAGAGATCATAATATTTGTAGCAATAGACTTCAGTAATTAAGTTGTAGCAGAATTCAGCTTTCAACTCTCCTTATCCTTCTAATTTCTGCAGTGACATAAAATTTCTCTTCAGGGATTCAGTTGTGAGTAGGTCTATGGTTAATATTCAGACATAGGATACTCAATAAATTTTGAAAATGTGGAAAAATGCATAGTAATTTTTAATTAAATTTTAAAGTTAACAAACTGGTAAATATTGGAAAGGTGTACAATTTCAGATAATTCTGTGTACAAATTCAGATAATTAAGAATTTAATAATCAGTGTGCTTTTATTCAGGGTCCTATGTAAGGGGACCATTGAATCTTTCTTAAACCCAAACTGATCATATCTTTCAAAAGCATACTTTATATAAAAATTACTTGTGAATGTCCTTATACTGATTTTCCTTATACTGATTTCTGATGTTCAGACTAATTTTTGTAGCACAAAAATATATTCTCTTTTCCTGACATTTAGCCCAACACAACAAGATAGCACAAAATAAGTCTCTGGCTGTTGTAAAGAGACCAAATGTAAAGAGACCACGGTTTATTAGAAGGTTCTTAAAATACACTGTAGTCCACCATTCTTGAAGAGAGATGATCAGACTATATGCTATTTCAGCTTAGATCCTGCAAGAAGATTGGAATGTTCAAGTATTATCCTTTTTGGAGGCTGCATTAAATGGTCACTCAGCAGCCAATCTGTAGTTGAACACAGTTGGGTCTTCTCTCAGATTACTGAACTCACAGATAGTAGCAGCATTCTTGTTACTACACCTGAGAACTGTGTCACATGCTCCTCCTAATAAACTTCATCTCAGCTCTACTAGTCTTATATTTTAAAGTCACCTAGTTCAGATAGTCCAGGTGTTATCTGTTCATTGATGGTATGTCCCAGCTGTAGGTTGTCATCCACTTTTTACTGTGTGCATACTTTTATAAGTTAAAGGTTCTTGAGTGTTCCTGCAGTCCTCTAAAGTACAAGGAAACAGATTAGGCTGCAAATTCACTTAACAGTTCTGCCTACACTTAGCAAGTTAAGTTCCTTTTGCTGGAAACTGCTTTATGTAACACTGCAGATAAGGTGGATTCTGCAGGACGCTTTAGCAAGTGTAGCCAGAGAGGATGTGAAACAAGCTGTTGGCCTCAGGGCTTGACTAGTGGGAATTAGCAGTCTCAGTGGTTATCCAGGACAGGAGTACCTAGCCAAGAGAAGAATTCAGAATGGGAAACATTTACTTCTCTTAATAAATTACAGAGGAGTTAGGTGTATGGATATACATAGCATGCATGAGCAGACCAGTCTCTATAGCTCTGGAATAGCTCCTAGTTTTTAGTATAGGAATTAATTACAATTTCACTGTTTCACTTTATCAGCACAATTTACTACCAATACCAGTTGAACTTGAAGCTTTTACCTTAAAAACCAAGAAGGTTTATGATGCTCAAAAGATCAGCGAGATGTAAAAACAGACTTTATACAGCACATTTCAATGTGAGAAAAGTAAAAATACATTTTAAAATTAGGAGGTATGAGACTTCTAGGGGCTTTCATACAAAAATCCAAATATTCAAAGAACTTGAATATATAGAGTTAAACAGGGAGGTACACAAGGAATTTTGCAGAATATGAACACTTAATGCTGCTAAGATGACTACTATGACTGCAGGGTATATTCAGAGTATTATTTTAGACAAGACACGGGACCTTGCTAGATACTTTTGAGAAGATGTAAAAGGGAGCCATAGACCTAGTGAGTGAGGGGGGTGTTCTTGGACTCACTTCCTGATGAATAAGCTCTCCCAGGAGCTTCCAGTCCCTCACACTCTGCAGCTGATGACTTAGAGCTGTACAACAGGTGGCATTAGGAGTCAGTTCCTTACCAGCTGGGCATATCCATAGCATTCTCAGTCTGACATTTGCCCTGCTGACTGCTACACTCATTCTGCCTCACCATTTGGACTTGAAGAGTTTTCTCTCTTCTGTCATTCCTCCTCCAGATGCATCCTTGTGTCATTTCTCCACTTTCCAAGGGCCATTCAATAACTTGGAGATAGCAATGAAATTTCTTACCACTTTG
The DNA here is from genome assembly GCA_013397895.1 of Origma solitaria. Taxonomy (NCBI): domain Eukaryota; kingdom Metazoa; phylum Chordata; class Aves; order Passeriformes; family Acanthizidae; genus Origma; species Origma solitaria. The sequence continues at coordinate 753,075 of VZRL01003917.1, read as the reverse complement.
GTCAAATGCCAGCTTTGATATTCTAACTTCTTAGATGAGCTTTCGTAACCTGTACTATTTCTGATATGGTATGTTGCAAAATTTGCCTTACTGCAATACCACAAAGAATATTAGTTATCTGATTATGGTAGATGAAGGGCCAGAAAAGCAAGAACTGCAGAATTTTTGAGACAAACATTTATCTGATCAGGCGTCAAAATCAAGTCTTCTAATGAGCCTGACTTGGTGAGTTTGTCACCATAGTGACTGGCACCTGTGAAGTATCTGAATGTGGAATGCAGCCCAGGTTTCAAGTGCCTGTATTAAAACCACAAACTGTTCACATTCACCTGCTTGAAGTTTAACCCACCCTTCTAACTACCTTTTGCAGCCCACAGGAAGGTGGGGCTTGTGGGGTAACAACACAAACCTTTTAGCAATATGTTTTTTAAGAAAAAAAAGAGCAATCACCACAATCAGTTGCTACAGGGTTTTTTTTATATAACTAACCTGTTTCCAAGCCTTTCAGATACTTGGATATGATCAAACATTATCAAGTGCTGGACTAATTGACAGAGGCCTCCAAATCCATACTAGAGATGACAGTGCCACACCAAGACGTCCAAAGTCTTTTGGTGCATCACATGAAACAACGAAAATTAGAGCAGTGCATGCAAGCTTATGCTCAGAAATCACAAGCATGACAGTTGAAGAAACTAATCAGACTGCCTTGAAGGATGGGGAGAGAAAAATTTTCTCATCGCTGCTGCATTTTGCAGAGCCTTTCTCTGGAACTTTTTTGGTCATCAGCAGCAGCACAGACAAGCTTTCATTCACACTTCCCAGCCTGCAGCTGTCAGTTTGGAGATAACTCAAGGCCTTGGCTTGTAGAAGATGTTTAAATATCACTCTGTTGTGGCAGTGTAAGGGAAAAAATGGAAAGTTAAGACCTGGAGACTCCCAAATTAACATATTATAAGAGCTGCTGGCAGCTCATACAAAAAGCATTTGTACAGTGTCCCTTCTGTGTGCATCTCTATAAATCCAAATTATTTAAATTTAAATGAGAGATTACATGAGAATTTGGATGAACTTTAAGGATGTTGTTGGTATAAAAAATCAGCTTACAATGTCAAGAACACTGCACCTGACACAATGAACTGAGGTACACTGAATAAAAATCAATGTGTGCCAAAGGGCATAGTTGTACTGCATTGAGTTTGGAAATTACTGCCACTTAACTGGATGTTGAATCTCATAAGTGAAAGTGAAGCGAAAATGCCAAGTGAAAATGGCTCCACCATTCCAGGCCAAGGACATGGGCTTAATGTGCACAAAGGCATGCCGAGTTTGTAGTGAGACTCTTATGTAATGCTTACACAAACTGATTGGGCAGCTCTGCCAGACAATTGCCTCACAGACTGCCTCAAAATGTTTTTAGCATTTAGGCTCCTTTGGGAGCCAACTCAGACCCCTCTGGTCACCTAACCATGTCCACAGGCAGGAACTTCGGCTACTCTGGGGACAGGATTCAGTATGCTCAGGACTGCACAGATTTGGGATATGCTTGCCTATGTGAATGAGCAGCTATTCCCATTTTGAGGCAGCTAAAGTGAAAATAGCAGTGATTCTGCTGTAGGAAATCATACCTGGAGACCAGTCCAGACAGATGAGAAATGGCCTTGAAGCTGAGATACACTTGGATAAGAGTCAGGATTCAATTTCTAGCTGTGCTACAGATTTCCTGTCTGGAGCTTGTCGAAGTTGTTCAGTCAGTTCAGGCCTCATAATTTCTCGTGTTTCTAGTACAGATAATTGTATTCCTCTTATTCACATGGGAATTCTGTGGATAAAGACATTAAATGCTTATGTGGTTCTCAGATGCGATGGTGAAAAGAAGAGAAAGGTTATATAAAACATCAAGTAAAGCCAGAATTCAGGACTGGCCTTTAATTTGTAAAACAAGGCTGTACTAATACCATCATAAAACACCCCCCGCTGCAAACAAAGTGTTCTATCTACCGGTAGAAAACAGCTGAGAGTAAGAAGTACAATTAAATATGTTTATAGCAGGGCTTGGCATGAGAAACTGGCAGCAAAGAAATTATGCTAATGTTATCACTGTTGTTTTCAGTTGCTGCAGAGAACTGAGAATTTGTTAATTCACATTGTTTGGCTCTGTAGCTTTGGTGTCAATACTTGGCAAAAAGATGGGTGCAATAAAGCAAATTTACTTTAATCTGGTAAAGTGAGGCTGGTATTCTAAAAAGTACTAGCTTGTCAGCTGACACCTCACTATTTATCATATATCTGTGAGTTTATTCTGGTATCCGGACTCATTAAAAATATTTCATGCAAAAAGTGTTTAAATATAGCTGATGGCAGTAACATACTACTAATGCTAGCAATGAGTTTCCTTGAGAGAAAGGACAGGTTTCAACCTTCTAAAATAGTTGCAAATGTACCAGACAAATTCCTCCTAAGGCTAGACAAAGCACTGAGTGCACTGACAGACCTCACTGTGACCAGTCTTACCTGGGCTCACACCCTCTGCCCACAGGCCGTAGTTTCTGCCTGGATTGCATGGCAGGTGTACCTGCCTCCAGCTGTTCTACAGCTGCGGACATGTCTGCCCATGGACCAACACCCCATCCTGGTTGGACACACCCTGGGCCTTGTCTGACCATGGTTCTCCTCACTGCCTGGCCTCTGCCCATCCCTGTCCCCAGGCAGGTGGGGCTCTCTGACAGCTCCCAGTCCTTGGAAGAGCTGGCCCCTGTGGCATCCTGCCTGCCAGGTATCTCAGGCTGCCCCAAGGCCTCAGGCAGCAGAGCCAGGCCCACAGCTGCACAAAATCTCCTACAAACCTGGCCTGACTGTGGGCTCTGATCCTCTGTTGTGGTTTGACCCTAGCCAGCAGCCAAGCCCCAGCAGCCGATCGCTCATTCCCCACCATTGGGATCTGGGATGGAACTGGAAGGGAAAAAGTTGGAAAACTCACAGTTTGAAATAAAGAGGGTTTAATAGGGAAAGCAAAAGTCACGTACACAAACAATGTAAAACAAGGAATTCACTGCTTCCTGTGGGCACAAAGGGTGTTCAGCCATCTCCAAGAGAGTGGGGCCTCATCACACATAATGGTTGCTTGGAAAGACAAATGTCATCACTCCAAAACCCCCTTTCCTCCTTCTTTCCTTCACTTTATATGCTGAGCATGACACCATATGATCTGGAATATCCCTTTGGTCAGTTTGGGTCACCTGCTCCAGCTGTCTTTCCTCCCAACCTCCCATGCACTCCCAGCTTCTTTGCCAGTGTGGCAGTACAAAAACAGAAAAGGCCTTGGCTTTGTGTAAGCTCTGCTCAGCAATAACAAAAACATTTCTATATTATCAACCCTGTGTTCAGCACAAATCCAAAACACAGCCCTTTCCTAGCCACTGTGAAAAAATTAACTCTACCCCAGCCAAAACCAGCACACTGTGCCCCAGCGCTGGCCCTGCCCAAAGCCTGAGTTTGAGTGAATTCCTAAGCCTGCCAGGCCCCTGGGCCTGCTCAGGGTCTGCCTGAGACGCCTGCCTGGCTCCAGCAATTCCTTCCCTTTCTCATTTCCGTGCCCTGGCTCTGTGCCCCTCGAAAAGCTCCCTACACCCCACAGCAACTAAATCCCTCTTCAGCAAATCCCGTCACAGGCCACTTCTCTGTTGGTTGAGAGGACCCATCTGTCTTGGAGGGAGCTCCAGGCAGGGCACGGCGGGCAGGAGTGGCCCTGCTGGCCCTGCCCAGCCCCACTGGAAGCCCTCCTCCATCACCCCTGCCCTCAGAGCCATCTCAGCTCAGCACATGGCCCCAGTCCCTGCCTGAGCTACCCCGGGTGTGACTGCACCCGTGCAGAGCCATGGACCTCCCTGACCTAGACCCTGAACCACAGGCTGAGCCCAGCTTCACCTGGACCTGACTTCATCACCATGGGCAGGCTGGCAGTCCCTGGGCTCTGTCTGACCCTGGTCCCTGTCACTGGGACAGAGCTTGCCCTCAGAGCCGTCTCGGCACCATAACCCCATCTGGCAACATCCTCAGTTGTGGCTGTTCCCTCAGACCTGCCCTGCCAGCCATGCTCCTGGCTCCCCAGCCCTCCTGCACCCCTGGCAGTGCCACTGGTGCCACCGAGAAGCTGACTGGCAGCTTGCTAACAGCATGGTTTCCTGGAATTTTGATATTTACAGCTGAGTTAGGGCAGCACAAATGGAGTTGATACAATCAGAGGAGCCTGGAATTTCTCCACTCTAAACTCCACTCCTTCATATAGCCGCTGCAAGGTCTTGCCTACACATGCACTGCTGTGCTGAGCAAAACACTTGCTGAAGCACCAAACCCACAGAGCAAGATGAAAATGGGAGCTGGATAATTATTCTTGGGCTACAGGGGATATCAGCTTCGTCAGCCCTTCAGTGCTCTATGAGCCACACTGTCCAGCCTACACCGTTCTGCACAGTTGTTATCCAAGCTGTCCCATGGACCTGCAGTGTGCTCCACAGTGCAGCATGGATTAATCTTTATTTCTCTACCCTTCACGTGGGCAATCACAATCACAGGATGCATTCTTTCATATTTCTCACTAATGAAAGAATATGAATTTTGAGCAATTACTTTTATAATAATAGTTTAAAAAATAATCAGATATTTCCAGGTTGTTCACAGAAATTGTGTGTGGGAAGAGTGAACCAGGGAGATATGGTGAAGAGAGGCAACCTTGGTGGGGAATAGCTAAACAGAGACCAAGTAATTTTCAGTTTTATTATTTAACTTCATGCAAAGGAATTTTGGCACCTGCTCCAAAGGTTATGCAGTAGATTCGTTAAACAAATAGTAATTAGGAAAAAGCCCAAAGCATTTATACATATACTCACATGTTCTCTGGTTGCTGCACCAATTCCTAGCAGTGTTAAAGCCTGCAAGGAAATAACAAACATTCAAGACTTGCTTCTGGGTTTTGAATTCCCAATGGAATTACTCAGTAGCACAAAGGATGGAAAAACAGTCGTTTCAGCACACTGTTTTTTACTTATTTTATAGAAAATGGAACACATGTTATAAAACTTTGTATTTATTTTTTTTTCTGCTTTCTCTTGTCCACAAGCATTGTAAAGAATTATATAACAGGGTGTGTGGAGCAGTAAAGAAATGTACATATTGCACATCTGGGGTTTTAAAATGCTGCTAAGTATAGTATGTTGGGAGCACAAATTCTGAACCAAACTTCTAATTTCACTGGAAACCACACATTTGTAAAAAAAGTCCATTCTCACTTTATACTAAATGTTGGCTGCCTTCCTTATGCAAGCATTACAGTCCTTTTACGTATTTTTTTTAGGAAGAAACTATTTATTTAAACTTAGGGGAATACAGGTGCAGAATACATATCAAGATCCTCTAGCAAATACATGTAATAGTATTCTGAATCACTGGTTGAAACTGAACTCTCAATATGTGAAGGAACAGTATCAACATTACATCAGTACTGACTGGAGTCACTGTAGTATTACTGAAAATATTAAACCTCCAAGCTTTGAAACGGTTTCATGTCCCATCTGGATATGTATATCTTCATCTGGAAAAGCTGGCTCCTTAATCCATGAGGGTTTAAACTCAGCTGGTTTAGTGACCCACTCTATTGCTTCCTTTATTTCCCATTTTTGCTTTGCATTCAGCATCTGGGATAAGGAGAATAAGAATCAAATACAGTCAAGGTTTCTAGTGAGTTTTTTCCCCTGTTAAACTGCAAAAATTTTATGAAGTGGTAGAAATTCAGGAAATAGAAAGCAAATGAAAAGTTGGAATTGCTGTTCTGACTGTATTGTACTTTTGGCTCCACTTATGCAGAGTTGAAATGACTATGTCAATATCCAGACTAGGTTCAAACCAAGCAGATCAGGACCTGTAGGCACTAGAGCAGAGTCTTCTGTGGGAATGAGTATGTCTTGGCAGCACATACTTGAGTAACGCACCCTAAAACATGGACATGGCAGCCTGAAATTTTCAGCAGAAAAGCTTCTTGACAAAAAAAGAAATACAGGAGTTTAAATGAGTTTTCGAAGTGGCATTTCTCTCCCACACAAGGCAGAATTTTTCTTTCTATAGAAAATGAATCATCTGAAAATTACATCATAATTCTTCTGCAGGCTCTTCAGGTCCTTGCCATCCTGTATTCACAGAGTTCCTGGTTCAGCATTCCATGATATATGGCTTCCTATGAAAGCTTCATGCTGCACTGCAGCACCCAGAGTAGCTCAGCAGCTGTGGTGTGTCAGTGAACACATGGGGCAAAGAATCTGACCCATAGCAGACAACAGGGTAACATTTCAAAATAAAAATGAGTGGCTTCCATCTACTTATTCATTTTTATTCAGATATTTTAAATTGAATAGCTTCTTTTCCGGCTTATTTTTGGCCAAATATCCGTTAAAAAATATTAACAGGCTTTCCGCTGGAAGCCTCTCTGGATATAAAAGGCAGCTTAAGTCTTCTAGAAGACAATCCTGGTAGTGGGGGTCCCCTGCAGACTCGAATTTCTGGCACAGAAATACAGGATAAAGTTGCTAGTAATACATCTACTTTGGTCATATCCAATACTGCTGTTTGTTGAAACGTATCAACATTTGTTGCCATCATTATCCAGGATTTGAAGAAGGAAGAAAACAATATTTGTCAATAAATACATATGAGAGACATTTAATCTGATGGTTTTAAATACAAAATAACATTATAGTAGAAAAAATTATATTCATAGTTATTTTCTCTGGGCCAATAATTTCTTGTATAAATCTCAATCTGCAAATATCATCCTATAGATAAGCGCCCGCTTTTACTTTGAACCTATATACATACTTGGAACATGAAATAGATCACTTCTGAATGATTAATGGGGCCATAAACTGGAATCCATAAACTAGAATTTACAATTTTAGCATCACTGTCTAACAGAAAGAACTTTCTTTTTACTTCTCCTCCCTTGTGAGTAAGCTCCATCCTACTCTGAAAATAAAACAGTGATGGCGTTTCATAAATCAGTGGAAACACGTTTATCTTCACTTGTGATCAGCCCTCAGCTTTCCCACACCATTCCTGTTTTCCTGCAATGCAGCATTATGCAGTAGTGGCAGGGGGGGAGGGTCTGGGAGGGATACAGAAGCAAAGTCATCACTGCCCATATCATAGACCTGCAAGAGTTAAACTAGGCCCAGTTTGTTCATTCAAAGCATAAAACACAGATAAGTAACACTCAATACAAGTGTTTATTATACATTATCCAGCCTTCTCTCAAGGCCTTGGTGTGCAACTGCAAGCAAAGTTACATCAATTAATCATACATCTCCAAATAACTCCACCCCACTGCATCTAGAATAATATTAATTTACACATAATTAGAATAAGCTTTTTATTTCTTCCTCACAAGTAGCTAGAAAACACCATCAGAAAATAAGATCAGACATGTCAGTAACAAGAAACTGAACCAAACTACTCAACCCAGCTAACTGTAATAAATAATAAATTTTTCTAATCAATTTATGAACATCCCATAACTTGGGATGTTCAAACATCCCAAACATTTTTTCTAGGTGTACCAAGGTGTATATTTTCTGAAAGATAAATCCCAGCTGTATTAACTTTATCTGATACCAATAAACTGAGACAGAAAGTCAAGAACATTAAGCTCTCTCTGGCAATAGGGATGCTTCTTTATGAAGGAAGCCAAGGGCCTTCTGCTACTGACAGTTTCAGAGTATCCCTCAAAGTGATGGCAACCAGAAGTTCTAGAATAAACCAGCATTTATCAAATTTTTAGGTTCATGTTGACTCTGAAGAAGACATCACATTTCTCATCCATGAAGTTACCACAGGCTAGGGGTACTGTATTTCACCACAGGTTAAGGGTACTGTGCATCTCACATAACTATCCAAGCACAGATTTTATGTATTTTCATTACCACTCTTAATGATCATACTTTTGGTTAATTCATATCACTCCCCTATGTGCATAAGCCCCTTGCTTGAACCAACACTGCTGTACCCCTGCAAACTCACTATTACACACAATATGCCGACAAAGAGGCTTCCATTTCTACCTTAGTTCCTTGGGTATATCCTTAACCATAAACAGGAGTGTAACACTCTGCCTTACTGGAAAAATCACTGAAATGGTATTAGCCCCACTTTTTTACCTCCCCAAATGGGCCCGCAATGATACATTTTCAATCAGTCCAGAAAAACCTCTATGTGTTTAGGAGCAAGCAGTGAGAATTTATAATCATCTGTTAGCATTTTTCACTTCACATCCCATTTAAAATCTTACTGCTGTAAAACTGCACATTCAAACCTCTCTTCACTGCTGGTCTGAGTTGCCCAGCCAGGAACAGGATCCTGTATAAGCCAGATATCCATACTTTAACATTTTCTGTTCTGAAGCAGATAAAAATGATTACAAGTCAGGCTGTGTTTTAGTCAACAGCATATTATTTTGTTAAATAGTGCAACAAAGAATGTACTTTGGGAAAACTGATGGATTAGAGGTGTTTTGACTTTTTTTTTTCCTTTCCCCAAAACCCATCATTCAAATCAAATAGATCAGTTTTGCCAAGCAAGCCTTTCCCTCTTCTCCCCAGCTACTTCATTGCAAGAGAACTGCAAAGCAGATAAATCCTTGCAAGAAGCAGAGAACAGCACAATCTCCTTGCTAGCCCAGTGCAAAGAGCTACATGGCAAAAAAGTCACCAACGTGACACAAACCTAATGTTTGACACTGCACTTCTGGGACACACAAGAAGATGCCTGCAAACAACAGGTTTCATTTCACACAGTCCCCTTCCTACTCTCTAAGAGATGCAAAGTAATGGCTTTCATCAGGTACAGATGTATTTAAGCTCACATCTTTCTTTTTTCCCAAGCAGACCATTTTGGAGTATTTCTATAGGGGAACAAGAATAAATATCAAATTACACTGAACTGGATAAAATTCTCCTCACACTCCAGATTTCATCATTACAGTTTCCTCCAGCTTGTCAGTCTCACAGGCTGGTGGTGTGTTCCTGACAGAGTTACTCCTATCAAAACTGATGCAACTGAGGCACCTCCAGAATTAGGAAAGTGGAGGGAACAAAAATTCTAGCTTTGAAGGAAAGAGCACTTACCATAAGCTTCCTCTTCTGCTAGTACACCAGTAATATATCTGTATTTCATGCAGAATTGCAAATACTTGGCAGCCTGCTTCAAGCATGACCGATAAAATTTAAAAAAACCCAACAGCATAACAAAACAATATCATGAAAAAAAGATTAAGTAATGTTAGTTAGTTGAGGAACGGCTTTCAATCTTTCCCTTATTTTTTTGAAGCAAGCAGAGAGTTGAAACAGCAGATATCCTAAACCCTCACACCCCCCTCCCTCATCAGCTTGTGTTGCACTGCCAAATGTGAATTTGCCTAATTTCATGGCTGTGGGTAGTTGATAATAAGCCCTTTTCAGCTTCTTTTTAAACTCTATCCAAGCAGGAGTAAAAGATTAAACAGGAAAGCCAAGTCACACTCTTTTAGCTGTCAAATTAAAACAGAGAAGTACCCCTGTTCTCATACCTCCTGCTCTCAGAAAAGGAAAAACCAAGCTATTTTAGAACAGGATCTTTTAGATCTTAATACTGAAGGGAATTTCCCCCAAAATGACTGATCACTTCAGCAAACAGATCAACACATGAAGCCCAAGCATTTACTAGCAGACAGTGTTAACAAAGGCAATTCAATTATCGAGTTTTTAGTTTTCAGTAAGAAGTTGTTTTTGTGAAAAAGCCCCCAACCATTAAAAAAACTAGAACAAACTCCCAATTATCCAGACTTAAAGAAAAGCAGCTTCTTGTCCAAATCCTAAACAAAGACCTACAGATTAAAGGATGGTCTTTAGGTACAGAGCTTCCTATAGTTGCAGACAGCAGTTCCCACTGCCAGCTGTGATGCGAGAGCCGGACAAAGACAAGCTGTGCGGCTTCCCCAGGAGAGGAGCTAGTTTGCATCTCTGCTTGTGAGCGGACATGTGAAGAGGGTGTGTTGGGAGGGAAGCAACACTCCCCACCAGGGACACAGCTTCTGTCTGAAATCAGTTGTAAGATCATTTTAATTCAGACACCAACCAAAACATGTACTCTTCCAATAGGGCCCAGTTGCCTTTAGACTTTCTGACCGTGTCAACCTGTAACTTTCATGTAAACTAGAAAACAAAACAAATTAAATAACTAGAACCACAATGATGCTGTAACACACAGATGCATTTTTCTTTATGGTGAAATGTCACGAAGTGCAAGTAACACTTACATTTGGCATGCAAAATTACTGACACCAAAGCAAAGTGGTTCTTAATGCCAAACAAGAGCATTTGACACCTTCTCCTGAAAATCATTACGGACTGAGCATCCTTTTATCCTGGTTTCATTATGGAAGCAGTATAGGTAGAGTGATTATTAAAAAAGGTGTGGAAAGATAATGACTGGGTTTGTGGGAGTCTGTAATACAAAAGGACTTGAAAGCTTTGCCCTCTAAATTTTTCCCCTTTATTACAGATTACCACAAGTACCACAAAAATTGCCACTAGAAAATATATCTGTGGTTAATAAAATGGATATGAACGAATATATATCAAGTTATTGTTAACTACTCTCTGCAATCAAATAATGTATATTATCAAACAACAGCATGGTGTTAATCAATAATGACATCAATCAGAAATGTGGTACAACCAGTGAGAGCAGCAGTCGAGTAGCTATATACTGTTTTAGATAACTACAGTTTCTCATGAATTAAGCGAATTTATCAATGATATAACAGCAGATATTTTTATGATGACTTATATTAATATTTATGCTATTGATATGAAGTCAATTAGAGAGATTTCAAAAGCAACCAAACCATCTCAAAAGGTGGGAACAGCCTGGAGGACCAACCCTTCCTAAAAGAGAGGAGGACAGACCTAGACAGTAAGACAGCTTGCAAAGTCCCATTTTCAAAATGATCCACGTAACAGATTTTTTTTAGCTGGGTGTCCCTGGAGAGAGCCCAAATGCTCATAGAAAGGTTGTGTGGGATTCAACCAAGAAGTTCTAAGGCTCATTTTTTGGATAAACATTAAGTCATTTTTATATCACAGTCATAAGAGGGAGTAGAGCATTGAGCAGCCAATAGATGTTGTTTAATTTCTATTTTCACAGACAATTGGGGATGCTGTTTTCTGTTCCATCAGAACTGTTTTATTCTTTCAGACTGTTTTCCACCTTCACATGACAAATTGCTGTTACAGTCTCCTTATTTTGTGCTTATCAGTGGTATCTGTGGATGTTTTTGGTTTCTAGGTACCTCAGGAGCACTTCAAAGAGGCCAGCTGCACTTTTCAAGAATGTTTTTCACTAGTTCACAGGGCAGGTCCCCAGGCTCACAGTTCCAGGCTGGCAGCCCTTTCTCTGTCATTTTTTTGAGCAGACAATATCTTTTGTTCACTAATTTTCCTTTCTAACCAGGCCATTTTTATGTCTCCTCACATTACTGCCTAAAAAGGCTATTTTTAATAAATAGTGACGTGCTAAGTATGCAAGATTTGGCTCCCAGATCAACAGCATATTCAATAGGGAAGTGGCTAAAAGGTCGAAATCTCAGATTAAAATATGTAAGAAAGATGAAATCAACAGAAGGGTATATGAAGAAACAGGAATAGGCAAAAATATTTTCTTTCAGGAATGCCAGAGTTCCACAAAATTATTCTGCAATGTTCTGACCAATTCCACCACTTAGTGCTGTGTAGTGGCTGCAATTTTCCATCCTGCAAAAATTAGGCCTCGACAGAGTCTTCAAGAGCTCAGCAATGCCTGTACTTTATTTGATATTTTAAAGCTAAACATATGGATAAATTCCTTAAAAATCAAGACTACATGCAAATAAAGGCAAACAGGAGCAGGGAATCTCTCTGAGTTAATGAGCATTCTTATATTGAGGTCCCATGCACCCATGGGACCCACCTTTCCCTCTTGCTTGGCCCACAGAGTTTTCAGGACAGCACCTATGGCCAAGTGGACAGTGCCTTTTTCTGGTCCAATCTGTTGAACAAAAAAAATGTAGACCCCTCAGTGTCATCCACAGTGTTTGATGCTCACCAATGTCTCAGTTTCTGTTAAATGATATTTTGTTCACCACGGTTTAAAAGACAGCTCTGTTGATAACATAGCCAGGGGAAAAGTCACTGATACTGGGGATAAAAAAAAGGAACAATTAATACTGGTTAAAAACTACAAGAAAAAAAAAGTTTAAAAACTTAAATGCACAACTTGCGTCAAATACCACCCCCCTGGATTTCTGACTGGCCACTTTCACACTGGCTTGCCTGAGAACTGCATGTGTTCCCAATTTCCAAGAACGCAAATGGAACTATTTTGTGAAAATTTACAAATTATATGTTTGTTAGTACCCTTTTCACAACAGCACCCTCAAATGTGTCTTACCCAGCAGAGTTGCCTGTTGCTGGTAAACTCTGGAGAAACCTCCAAAGTTGTTGACAATTTCTCCCATGTCTCTATTGACCACATGAATAAAAGAAAGCCTTGACAGCACATATGAATGCCAAGCATAGCCGAACTTACTGCCTCGTTGCAGCCAAATGCCTATAACAGAAGTACTGTGGGCCCTTTCCTCAGCTGATACTTCGAGAATTAACCTCTTCAGACAGTCTGTGAATTTGAAGTACCAGCATAGGACCATTCACTTTGCACCCAGACCTGGGTGGCCGCTGTCAGTTTAGTTGAGTGGCCACATTTCATCTTATACTTGCCTGTTTCCAGATGCTGATTCCTCCCTCAAAAAAATTAATAATCACAAAGGGCTTTCAAGATGAAAGTCATTCTGTATCACCTCCCAGTCTGCAGAGGAAGAAAACAGCCACCCTATACTGGCAGTCCAAAACACTGTTAAGGGGACAGAGGCCATCAGATTCCATTATTCTCTGAGGAAAACAGCGTTTCTCCAAATTAGAGAGCCTTTACATACCATCCCTTTCAAGCAACTGCTGCATCTCCCTGAGTTGTTTTGGTACTTGCAGCAATGTTCAAGTTTTCATTTTGTCATAAAACATTCTGTTTCTGGCAGTGAGATAACGGCAGTTGTGCTCCAGCTGTTTCAAGTCCCCAAGACTTCCAAGGGCTGCAGCTGAATCGTTTTTCTCCAGTCCCACATACCACTGCTCAATGTCAACATATATTCCAAGCAAAGGCTTTTGCCAGGGTAAACCACATGCCAATCTTTAGCAAACTGCAGAGTGTCAGAGGGACAGACACAGCATAAGCCTTCTGCCAACCATCATTTTCTTCAGCAACGTGGAATAAACAGTCTTGAGAGTTAAGAAATGGTGATTCCAATTCTGTGAGTTCTCCCCTGCTCAGGGTATTTGCTTGAAATATGAGTAACCAGTGTCCGAAACACAGTTTTGTAAGAGCTCCTTTGTGTGATTCTGGCTAAGATGCTTTCCTTGACTGTGTCTCAGTTCCTCTGCTGTTCCCACCTGCACTGTGGGAACAACATCCCATCCCACTTTTTTTGGATGTGATGAATCATGTACTACAGCGCCTGAGGTCATTTATGTATCTAGGCAGGTTGTACTACGCACATTTCACCCATGGCGACGGTGGGGGGGGGTAGTTTCAGCATCTTAAACCAGGTGATGCACAGACTCCAATCTTAGGTTGACTAAAGATAATGGTTTATTCCTAATGAAGCTTAAAATAACTGAGTAGGTACTTGCCAGATTGCTAAGTGATTAAAAAAACCCCAAACCAGACGTTTCTGTGAGAAACAGTTGCAAAGGTAGATTGAAGGAGGAAAAGGCATGATATCATCAAGTCAGAGGTTTTGTGGGTGTTCAGCTGAGTGCTTTGACGTATTTGCAGCGTCAGTGAAACAGGCTGGAATGGCGAAGCAGGAACTGCTCATTTTATGGTCTAGGGCACCGCCTGGCTGAAAGGGCACTGCTGCAAACCAGTGATGTCTGGAAGTTGCACGAAGGTCCAAGAAGGGAGCAATGAGAACCACAGGGGAACTCATGAATGTGCTCACTGGGCAATGCCTGCAGAGCAGTCACAGCTGTGTCCTGTCCAAACTGTTTGCCTAACAAAAGCCTCCTGTCCCCTTGGCCATGTGTCTGAGATGTGGCAGCTCAGTGACCTGGGAAGGCAGATCCCACTGACCGTCACTGTTCTTCTCAGAGGCCAAGGTCCAGCATTCACCCACATGTGGGCTGTCTGAAAGGTGGCTAGCTGCACCCCAGGGCCCCCTGGGCAAGCCTCAGGCTAGAAATCAATGCTCCATGCTGTCTGCATGTTAAAATTGGTACACTGGCTTTGTGGCAGCCAAATTGCTGTGCAGGGCCCACAGGTTCTACCCAAGTTTTTCTCTGTTTTTTTTTGTTTTTGTTTTTGCTTTTGTTTTTGTTTTTTTTTAGTAGTTCAGGTGTCCATTGTAAAGAATAATGGGAAATTACTGCAGATTTTATTTCCTCCAGGCTCAAGGCCAGAGATCAAGGTTGGTAGGTGGTGCTAAAAACTGCCCATCTGAAATGAAATGTTCAATAGGCCAAATGCTAGATTCTGGCTGCTGCTCGATCACGGTCTTCAACTTGACCCTGGATGAGTCAAAACACCTCTTCTCCCCTTGACAGAGAATAATGACAGAGATTATGATACTGATCTCCTTTATTTGAGAGTGTGTGAGAAATGCAATGTGTTAGGCAACAAGGTTTGTTGAGTAAGATGGTAAATGCCTTGGAAACCCCCAGGAGAGATGTTACCTATCCGTAGATTTCTGCTTATTGCCTGGCATAACAGCATCTGTCTTGGAATGATGAACAAATGAAGCCCAGGCTATTTTGTCAATGGATCATTTCCACAAGATAGGCTGGCCTGTCATTGTGGATGTGTATCCCACTATCCTCTTGAATGCTCTTTGTCATCCCCAGGTTGCAGAAAGAGTCATTCTTTCCTACCTTAAATGATCAATTGAATTCACGGGCAAATCTATTGCTAAGTATATAGACATTTGCTCTTCAGAACACTTAGTAGTGGACTGAAAAGGCTGGGGCCATTTTAATGACAGTGGTGCCAGAGATTATATTTAGCCTGCTTGTAATCTACTCATTATAACCTTTAACTCACTGAAGCAATTGATTGAACTTCAATTCCATGTAGAAATAAGAAAATCTCCCCTTGCAAACAGCAGTTCTTTGATAAAGATGTCAGGAAAATGAAACAGACAGATTTTGATGCAGTCACTTTAACAAGTAACACTAGACTGAAATGTAAAGATGGGAATTGTTTCTATTGTACTTCTAGTCTTTTAGCACAATGGAAATAATATACATTTATGGTAGTCATAAGGCACTTTGAAAGACAGAATCATTCCAGAAGTGAAGACGGTAATATAGAACAAAATCAAAACTCCAGTGGAAGTGATACAGGATCTGACCTTGTTCTAAAAAAGTTTAATTTGCCAGGCACACTCCACTTGAAAAAGAAAAAAAACCCCAACATGTGAATACTCTTATGTGTTCATGCTATTACTGCACAGCCACATGATGGAGAAATGAAAGCTGATCAGCTGTGAGCACCTTGGCTGGAACTGAGAGAAGAAGGCGGTTAGTGAAACCAAGTCGTCTAGCCACCAGCTTTCACTCTTAGGAATGTGAGCCAACACTCTTGCCTTTTCCTGGGAACTCTGAGGACAGAATGACTGACTTGGCCTCCTTGGCAGGACTGAAGAGGGACTGCACTCTAGTATGGTCATTCACTGTTTCAGAGTACACCATGAGCATCTCCCTGAGTGGCATTTTCTACATTTGCTGGAGAAGCAGTGAGCAGTCCTCACCGTTCTCATGAAGCAGTTCAAATTATTAGATGTTCTCTTCATGTACAGCAGTTTTATCATAGGAGTCATGTTGAACTGAGATTTATCATATTTTTTGAAAGGGCAGAAATGCTTTCTTACTGTAGCAAATACATCCCTGGCACTTCCAAACGCTGAAGCCAAGAGAAGGATCAACAGCCATTTACCCCCTGGAAAGCTGCCCCAAATGTGAATAAATGTGTGTGTAGAGGGTATTGGATGAATGATGAATCCAGCAGCTGGCACCTGGAGGTGCAGGAAAAAAAGTAAATCGTTAGCATGCCTGGGATGGATTTTCAGGACCAAAGGTAAAATGCACAGACCTATCCATTTCCCACTATGTACTTAGCAGCAGCCTCAGCCAGAGATTCAATAACTTCGCAACACAGCACAAGGAGAGGGGTGAAGTGCTCCTACTGGGAGTAGCTTTTTGATTAAAGAAAGGAATGCTCTCACAGCAGTCAGCTTTCCTGTTGGTACATGACTAATTCATTAAGACTGCTTGTATTCAGGTTTCCCTTTTAAATTTCCAGTCTGTTTCTCAGACCTTGCTGAGTTTAACTAGGTATCTGTCCTGTCTTTAAGAACAAAATAAAAACAACACAATGGCCAACATGTTTCTCCTTAACTACAGTAAATTAAATACTAAGAGAAGATGGACAGTCTTCTGTAAAAGTACACAGTGCTATAAACACTTTGATCCCCCAACAATAGTGGTTGTTACAATTTGAAAAAAAGGGTGCCTTCAAAGAGAATGTTAAAAAATATAATCAATGTGCTACCCACAAAAAGTACATGGTTGCATGCAGAATTATCAAGGAAAATAAGCTCAGAGTAGGACCAGAGATTACATGGGTCCCATAGGTAATGTCTCAACTCTGTGAAGCTCCTAGGCACACCACAACCATACATGGCAAGGAGGGAAACCTGACACAAAATCCTACATCCGCACACATTCACTAGGAAAGAAAAGCTAAGCTATCTCCCAGAGTCTGATATGCTGTATATTTGGGATGCAGGGCCAGTATCTCTCTGGTCAGGCTCTCAGTAATTTTTATTTTTTTTTTAGATTTTTAAAATTTCCTAGGAGTTGATCAAGATTCATTCTTAGAAATGAGAGCAAAACGATGCTTGGGACTCCCCAACTGATATGAAGGGGCTCTGCTAGAAACCAGCCAGGGTGAGCTGCCCAGAACCACCACAGAGAACAGAAGCAGCACTTGGCATTAACCTTGCTCCATTTCCACTGTGCACAAGGGAACAGATGCTCCTCAGTTCCCCTGCATTTCTGCCTCCTTTTCAAAATATGAGAGGAGAACAGATGACGTCTGCCATGCCACACCCCTCAGCCTGCTTCCGTCCGCCCAGTGAAGTGTGGTACCTCAGCTGCTTGCTTTGATCCTTCCATCCCACTCTTCCCCTTTTCCTCCCCTATGCT
Source organism: Origma solitaria (assembly GCA_013397895.1). NCBI lineage: Eukaryota > Metazoa > Chordata > Aves > Passeriformes > Acanthizidae > Origma > Origma solitaria. The sequence goes on along the minus strand of VZRL01003917.1, from coordinate 735,706 downwards.
AAGGGAGAAGCAGGGAAGCTGTTGGTATTTCTCCAGCTACCATTCTGTGTCAGTAGGAAAAAGTGCAGTGAAAATAATCTGGTCCTTGAGCCCATGTTAAAGTCTGCAGCTGAGGGTGAAGTTCTGCAGTGTGTTCTGCTTTCAACGCTCAACAATCTTGTAACAGTCTCTCCTAGCTGACATCCAACTAGCCAGGATGCTTGATCAGAACCCAGGTTTTATACTCAAGGGTGTTACCAAAAATATATCTAAAATAGATACAACCACTTCATTTCCACCTCTGGATTCTTCCCACCCTGTCTTGGAAAGGTGTCTGTCAGAGATGTGTATCAGTGCTGGGGCTCACAGCCCCACACTGACACTCACTCTCCTGTAGTGCCTGGAAGGTCAAAGGCAGTTTTGTTCCTGTACTAAAATGAGGCTGAAGTGGGAGCAAGATGTGTGGCTATGAAGGCACCTGCACTTTGAGATACCTGCACAGAGCCCAAGTACCTACTGCACAAGACAACAGTTACCAGGTGAATGACAGTTCTGGACTCCAGCAATTATGCACCCAGACCTGCTTCTGGTGCCCAGATCAGTTGCTCCAATTGAGCCCTGAATTCCTTAGCCAGGTGTGAGAATTTGAGTCTCCTGCTTGCAATGTACTGCTTAGCTTATGTTGAGTGCTCCTGTGGTTTAAACCCAACGTGACTGAGTGGCTCTAAGCAAAGTCATGTGTGCTGGGGGAAAGTTGGCACAAATACAAACACCTACAGCATCTCCATGGAAAACTTAAAAACTGAGAAGTTTATTGAACAGATGAAAATAAATAACAAAAGTGGGGGCTCATTAATTCTTTATATTCATTTATACTCATTCCAGCTGTAGATAACGTGTTTTAGAATAAACAGTATTGCAGATGATGGTGGGTAAGACAGCACTCTGCCTTATTTCGGCCCATCAGCAAACTCTAGCAGCCTTTCCTTAAACAAAAAACCCCAAAACCCAACCAACCAGAATAACCCATCAAACACTCCTCCAAACCTTTCCAAAGCTACTTTTCAGTTGTAAGAGCTACTCACAAGCCTGGTGAAATGACAATTCAGTGGTTGCAAGGGTAAGAACACGTAAGGTTCTTTCCATAACGCTTTATGCTAAAGCAGGAATGTACTTTACCTAAATAGTAGGATCGTACACATGTTTATGTTTGGAAGTTTACTCAAAAATACTATGAAAATATTCTTAAAATACTACAGCTTGAAACAATGCATGACAGAAACAGTCTGCAGGCCTAGCATGCAGAATGGGAATCACAAAGTTTGGATGGACAACAGGGAGGAGTACAGGTTACCAGAAATTACATGATTGTTCTCATTAAAAATAGTAAAACATTAATTACATTACAGGAAATACTAAAAATACAGTAAACTTTGCAGTTTGTAGGTTCTGTAAGAAGAATGGTTTTAGTGCTGTATTAGTTATTATTGAAACTCAAACAGTACTAGCTCCTCGATCAACAGTGGCACTGTATATACATGCCAGGATCTGCGCTTTGAGTCGTACTGGTTGTTGACAGGTAACATTCAATGAGGTTGAGATAAAACATTGAATATCAGAAGAACAAATGTATAAAATTCCCTGAAAAACTGGACAGAAGCAAACAGTGGCTGCTAATCCCAGACAAAGCACGAGGCAAGATATGTGCTTGCCTTACAGCACGGCAGTGACTGCCAGCTGAGAGTTTAAGTTGGACTCGCTCTCACAAGAATCCCAAGTCTGTCTGTCTGTGCAACATGGGGGTTTGTTTTAAGCCCAGGCAGAATTGTTCTAAACCACTCCTGCCAAGGACCTATGAACTGGTCTAGAAAATGTCTCCCTTTAACAGCAATAATGCACTACGAACACACAATCCTAAATGGAAGTATGTTAAAACAATTTAGAGAGGATAAAAAAAACCTCATGAATGTTTTATTCCCGTCCTTTTCCCCTCAGTGTGAAGGCTACTCTGCTTTTGTCCCCCTCCCACCTTCTCCCCTCCCCCACCTCAAATAAGCAGATGCAATCAAGGTGAAATTTATTTTGAACCAATTCTGCAAAACAGTTCAACAATGCCATACTTTATAAAAATACTTAGTTACATAATTAAACTTATTACTATTTATATAAAAAGTGTGAATGTGAATTTTAAACTCTGTTAGGGTAAGAACCACATCAAGGTCTTCAGGTGAAACAAATAAATTTTCATAAACATACAAACTCTTTTGGAGAAGTTTTATAATACACAACCATTTACAATGAACACGTTCATTAAGTTAGTGTTTTATTCCTTTACTATACAAGTGTTATTACAATGAACTGTTCCATTCAGTAATTAAAAATCCATACAATGCCAGTGTCATTTTTGGCATTTTTTGTTATGACTGTATTAATACATAAACTCATATGATTGTGTTATTAATTTTAAAATATTTAGAAAAATTAAAATTTCATCATCTTTTTGGGGTTTTTGATTATTTTGTGTGTTTTTTTGTTTTATTTTTGTTTTTCTTACAGAAAGCCCTTTTAAAATTTGATAACCACAGATGTATAGTTGATGAGCAATGATGAGGGAAAATGAAAAATGATGGCACTGTTCTTACACAGATTTATTTGGTAGTTGGATTCAACGTAGTGTAAACCCATGAATGTTAAGTTTAGTACCAGAACTATATTACCAGCTTTTCTGAATTCATTTGTTGGATAGCTTTACAATGATAATATGAATTCCAAGCTAGTAACTAAGTAAGAGTGTTTCAGAATTAAAGTACATAAGCTTGATCAGAAATTCAAGAATCTCATGCAAATTGTTGAGTAAGAGACATGACATTATTGCTTGATATGTCAGTAGCCAAAGAAAATAAATCTAGATGTAGTGTCAGCTGGGCTGAATACCAGCAAATTTCATTACTTGGACAATATTAAATATATTTTATCCTTTTAGTTTTTAAACTTTCACATTTTCTTCCATTTATTTTTAGTTAAATAATTCTGTAGGAAGGCCAGAAGTGGGAAGAGCAACTGTGTGTGTGTCTTAATAGTCAAGAAAAGCAAAAGTGCAATCAAATCCCTGAACTAGTGACAGATAGCACTTGTGGCACCCACCCTCGTTAACACTTACAAGCCACATACAACAGTACCAAACCTGTCTCTGAAAAAGGACTAAAAGGTGGCCATTTACCAGCTTCAGTCATGCTTTCCTGGTGAACTTTGTTCAGGTAGTCTTCCCATATAAAAGCTCGCTGTTGCATTGGAGCTTAAAAGATTAAAGGCTTTCCCCCCGTGATTGTATTACATAGCTTCAAGTTCAAATATCATCATACTTTATCAATGCAATTTTATAAAATACTACCTCATTTTCTAGTTACCTTCATTATTCTTAATTAGCTATGCAGAAAGAAAAAAGGAAAAATCTCTCATGCTACTTTCCAGTTATATTAATACAAGTATTAACACAGTGCATTACGCTCTCTAATCTCACTATTGACGTCTACCATTTAGATCAAGTTTCTCATTCACTGTTCCAATCTCTCTTTTTACCTGCCTACCCTAATTAAGTCCATGAAAGCGGAAGCTTAAAGATCAAGACTATAAATCAAATACAGTTGTACCATCTTTTGTTTTGCGGGGGTGGGGGCACACACATGTAGTTTTAAACACGGAGTTTTACAGAACTGGAATAGAATTGCTTGGTCCCACAAAGTTCTTCTGCTTTAAAAATGCCTTACCCCACGATCATTAATTCCAGCCAATTCCCTCATTAGTAGAATGATTAGCAAATATTGGAAGAAGAAAGGATTTGAAACATTGGTTTTTCTGCTATTGTTCACACCAACACTCATTTTTCTGCCCCATATTATCAGTAAGCTTCCTTTGGACCCTGAAAATAAGTTGGGAAATAGGAAAAAATAAAAACATGTCATTGGTAAATCAGAGTATAACACTTTAAAAGTGGTTTTGTGCAACTGCATTATGAAATTCCAGTTTGCCATTAAGAGCATGCAAAGTAGTGAAGATTTTCTTTCCTGTGATTCCTTAGAGACTTCAGGAATTCTTTGCAAGTCTTTTACATTTGGCAGATTTGTGCATGTTATATAGACTGTTGGCTTATAAATTGTCTCCAGGCTGGTACTGTGGTTCTGTAGCAGTAAAGTAGTCCTCCAAGAAAGACTGTATATACTCAAATGTTGGTCTCTCATCAGGGTCCTTCTTCCAACACAGTTTCATTAACTCGTGGAGAGACTCTGGGCAGCCTTGTGGACAAGGCATCCTATATCCACGTTCCACTTGTTCCAGAACTTCTCGATTCACCATTCCTAAAAGGAAAGCATTTTAGCTCTGATTGACATTATGCAAAGAACAGGTTCCCAAAGTTTTTCAAGAATCTCTCCTGCTGCAATGCATGTGGTTCTACCAGAATAGAACCTTTAATGAACATGTTTTATAGCGAATGAAGTTTTTACATTTTGCATTAAATACATTTTATGAAAATTATTTCAGTACACTGGTAATTCCTTAATACAAGGTCTTTTTTCCATGTGTATGCTTTCTCCCTTTCCCACTGCCTTGGACCTGTCCTTTTAGAAAGGAGACTCAAGCACAAATAGCTTCTCCCTGCATTAGGTTCTACTCAAGGACCACTTAATTTGAAATCAGGCCAAGGAAAAGGCTTTATATATCCCAAACAGAACTGCCTTACAAATTCCAGACCGAGTAAAATATCTGTTGAAATATGTTTAGTTTCAAAAACTAGTTTAGCAAACTAGCAAAAACTGATGTTCTCTGTAACCTGGGAAAATGTGAAAAGTAGAAATATCAGTAACAGACAGATAGGAAACATAAGGATACACACTAATCTGAAATAAACTGTCAGTCACATTCAGAAATGCTATTATCTTAAAACAGTTTAAAATATGCAATATTTAATCTGAAAATAAAACAAAGCAGCTTTGTGAACAAAGGAACCAGTGAGGTGTGACTAAGTTTTTGTCTCTGCTTGTCAACTGTGGGCTCTGAATAAAGGCAAAAAGTACAAAAGGTAACTTCAGAGGCACAGAATACAACAAGGAAAAGAAAATTCTATTAAATTTTCCTGTTACCTGGATATGGCACTCTCCCCTTAGTTACCAGCTCTGTCAGTAAAATTCCAAATGACCACACATCCGACTTGATTGTAAACCGACCATACAACGCTGCTTCTGGAGCGGTCCATTTAATTGGAAATTTAGCTCCTACAAACATTGGAAAGACAGATTATCAATTTTCCCCTTGTTAATCCATAATTTGCTTACACTTAAAAATATTTCAAAATGAATACTGCACTAAAAACATTTTAATACTTCACTTTATTGATAAAATTCAAAGTGGTTTAGTATTTTAATAATTCTCAAACTAGGGCAGCAACTACTGGCTACAGTACTGGAAGCACTAAGGACATCTGAGATTCTTAATTAAATACGTTTCAAAAAGTGAACCTGACGAGCAACTCCTCCGGAATCCATCTCTTTTCAAACTGTAACATGTTTTGTCCCCGAAAAATATTTAAAAATGCTTTTTGAACACAGGAACGAACTTCCAGATAATTTTGAACAAAAGACGTTTACTAGCATTGCACTTAGGCGAGGGGGTCACCTAAACACAGCTGTGAAAGCACACTTACATGCACCATCTTCATTCATGAACACACAGACATGTTCTGCTAAATTTAACAGTTCTAAGCAATTGAAAGGTAACTGGTCTTATTCATTCAGCAAATAAATTTGCCTTACCTTGTCTTGCAGTGTACTCATTGTCCTCTATTAACCTTGCTAAACCAAAGTCTGCTATTTTACACACAAGATTGTCTCCAACAAGAATGTTAGCTGCCCGGAGGTCCCTGTGGATGTAGTTCATTCTTTCAATGTAAGCCATGCCATCAGCAATCTTAAAAAGAAAGTGTTACGAAAGCTTATTTTTCATGAGTATATGCATTTCATGACTACATAAATTTCTCCCAAGCATTAAGCTGCACCCCTTTATTTTAGCTCCATTCCCATGGTGTAAGTATAGGAAGTATAGCATAGCAACCAAGAGCTTGGCACTGGTGAGTGTGGCTGGCTACAAAGTATCTGCTAATTCTGAATCAGACTCTTTCTCTTCTGACAAATTACAAAACTACAACAGAAGGTGTAAGACAGAGAAGCACACAATAGCCAGAGCATTAGATATTTATGTTTAGTTGATATCTGAGATCTCTTCTCTAAGCACAAAATACAGGTTTTTTGGTACCTGAGCAGCCATGTCGACAAGCTGTGGAAGTTTTAAGTATTTCCCTTCCCCTTCTTTAAGGAAGTCTAGCAAGCTGCCTGTAAAACATGACACATTTTGGGGGGAAAAAAAGAAAAAAACCAAAACATTAACTTGACCTGAAAATACAAATGAGATTTTTTTTTTCCCTAGACATGATTGACACATTTGTCTCATGAAATCTGTATTTGAAAATCAATCATTTACCAGAATATGTAACCCAATGACCATGCCCACAGCTACCTCTGTGCTGGTAACTAGTTAGTGCAATTCTATCCAAGTATTTTGGAATCCAATAATGTAGATAACTAATCATTAATAAAACAGACGGCTGCTTGATGATTACATGGCAATACATTAGAATTTTTTCAATGTTGCTAGTATCAGTGCTCCTCCTAGCTGGACTTTCTTCCCCTGTGAGATCTACAATTACAGAACAAAAAAATCTCTATCCCTTAACTTACATTTTTCTGCCAGCCCTAATCATATATTAGAGAAATTATACTGAAATTGTTGCTTTTATTTTGTTGTTTTATCTTCCTTACAGGGGAAAACAAAACTGTTTTCCATTCCTTACAATATCTTATTTTCTCCCATTTATATAATGCAATTGTACCCAGCATATTATATGAGCAGTGACTGAAATCAGTTCTAAGGACTTGTGCTTCTGTTAAGACAGCAATCTTTGCAAGTGCAGTGAAGCTGTGTCTCTACATAACAGCTTTCCCCCTAGGTGGAAATGTCATACAATGTAAGAACATGACCTTTTTCCTAAGAAACTGGGGAAGATTGGTAACTAATCACTATTGTCACAGTTAAAATTACAGCAACAAAATTACAAGTGTGGCGATGCTGAGGAAAGAAACCATTTGATTGCATATCCTGAAGTGGATTCATAGCAGTAACTCTGAATTAGATTGTTCCTATATGACTTTAGTGACTTGCTGTATTTTTTCAGTGAATGTAAAAATGTGGCCAGACCCACACTGCTGCTGTTTGCTGTGTGTGTTTGCACAGACTTTTTCTGACCATGGTTCATGAGATCAAAGGACTGAAGAGGAGCAAAGATTTCACAGTGATCTCTAGTAACCTGTCCACTCTGGAAAAAGAGTTGGATACTTTGCAGTTCTTAGGTACTTATTTTCCTTGTAAAAGGGGAAATAAAAATAAATTGTTCTACTAGCTTGGAAAAAAAAGTTCTATGGGTTTTTTGTAAAATGTGAGAAGTTTGCAAAGGAAAGCAATAAAAAGAAGCTTCCAATGGCATTTTGAATCCATAATTAGACAAATTACAATTCTTTGTTTCTGCTTTTGCATAATAACCAGTTCTGGTAGTAAACTTTGCTTTTCTTTAGACAGACAGTTACAAATACTGTTTTTCCTTACTGCCTTGCTGAAATCTGATTTCTGAACAATGAAAACTGATTTTGCATGGCAGGCTTAGATCTGAGAGACTGTCTAGTATTACTTAGGAACAACAACAATGCAGAAGGGACTTTTTAGATTTTCTGTTCCTTTTTACCTTTTTAAACTTATACAACCCTTTAAAAACCCCATCCAAACAGGCAAAAAGCACACCCATACATTTGTGGCACAGTACTGAACACAACTAGCCACTCCCTTGGACTTTAACATTGCTCCTATATCTTATGAGGATAGCAAAATTTCTCTATGAGTTGAACAGAAGTCGGCATTTTATAAAAAAATGGAATAATTGACTTGAAAATCTGCTGCTTCTTAACACTAATATGCTTATGATGTTTATTTCTACATTCTGCCTAAATCTCTTAAGTCTCTGTTTCCGCAGCAGGGGGAGGGGGAAATGATACAGAGCAAAGGAAGAATGACAAAAGACTGAAAACAAGGGGATAAAGGAGGGAGTCTGGCAAAAAAAGCCCCTCAACCTTTTTAAAATTTACTATTACACTGCTGGGAAAGAAACACTAAAAAATCCAAAGCCCAATATGTTTTGCTGGTGGCATGACCTGTCTACAGGCAGGCCTAATCTGATAATGATATTCCCAGCTATACAGTTCCATTTAAATGTGATGGACAGCAGACACTAAAAATGAGGAGAAAAAAACCCCAATCTTGTACTTGGAAGATTAGCAAGGGTGACACAGATGTGCAAAAAAAATCATGCCTCCACCCACAATCTAAATCAGAACTGCTCCAAGTAGGTCAAGCGTTGCTCATTTTAATTTAATCAAAATTAACACTTATACTCCAGTTATCTTACACCTAACATTAATTAAACATTTGATTTATTGCTGAGGTCTTAAATAACCTTTTAAATGTAGTATTTCTAACTATTCTATCACACACCTTTTGTCATGAATTCAGTGACGATGTAGATTGGTTCCTCAGACACGACTGCGTACAATGGAACAAGCTTGTCATGTCGTAATTTCTTCATGATCTGAGCCTCCTGCAGGAAAGCTTCTGGCATCATTGTACCAGGTTTTAGTGTCTTGATTGCTACTTTTGTGGTTCCATTCCATGTTCCTAGAGAAACAGAACAGGTTTTTATTCCCCACTGTAATACTGAAGAGATTTTCTCCTGAAACTTTTTTTGCTTCTGTTTTCTTAGCTAACAGAATAATCATAAACGAGAACGAAAACATTCACAGGAAAAACTGAAATGTGTCACATTAAGTTCTTACCCATCCATACTTCACCAAAACATCCTTGGCCCAACTTGACTTCCAGCCTCAAAGATTCTCTAGGAATCTCCCAAGCATCTTTTGCTAGTCCCTGTGTTTGTGGTTTCACAGTAGGACACACTGTCGTTAGCTTATGACACAGCCCATCAGCATGTTCTGAAATACAGAAAAAAATAAGCTTCACAGTTAAGCAGGGGTAAGACTGTAACAAAAGTAACATCTTAAAAAGATACAAAGAACTAGTCCATTTACTTTTTGTTGAAATCGAAAAGGAATTTTATACTTGTGAATTTTAAAAATTAGCCATGTACATAGTCCTTCCTCCTCACAGTAGGCACAGGGTTACATTGGGACAAACTTGGGCTTACCTCTGTAGTGTTTCACCAACTTCTGTAGAGATTCAAATTGTGCTCTGGTTGTGATATAGTATCCACCATTGTCAAGTTTTCTGATTTTGTAGTGTTTTACATTATCACCTCTGACCTCATCCCAGTCACGTATAGAAAGGGAATAAGCACCTAGGAAACAAGTCACATATTCACCAAAATTTTGAAAACTTATTTAATGTATCTCCCCAACTGTCATTATACACATACATGGTGTGCACATGCATCTGTATCATGGGATGGCATAAAAATGTTCATTATGTCCACCCTGGTGTTGGGGAGAGGGGGGAATGGGAGAGAGAAGAGATACATGGACACATACATACCTTTAGTGGTTTCACTCTCTCTTACTAAGAAAATACCACGCTGGTTCCCAGGATTTAAAAGTAGCCTTTCTGCATCTTTCCTGCCCATCTTACCGAAATACCACCTAGAAAATTTTAAAGGAAATGTGTAAGTAAAAGGTTCGTATGCTTTGGTACTCATGTAAGCAAAAGATTTAGCAATCTCAAGCATTGACTGGACTACTAATGCTCCAAAACAGTTACTGGGCTACTAATATCCCAAAGCAGATACAAATCAACAAAAGCAATGACATCCATATAATCAAAAGATTAAGACGACCTGTTTCTATATGACTCTCATTTCTATTATTTATAAAATGCATGTTGTAAAGAGGCCTGTATCTGCAAATACTATGGTTTTCTGCCGGTTCAACAATGGACATCAACTGTACTTAACATTGAAAGAACACCCTCCTCAGGCTACATTTACAGGCCAAGTTGAATCAGATGACCAATTTTGGTAGCATATTCAACACTTCAGCAGCTGAAACTCCCTTAAGAAGTTTTGGCTTTATGTTAAAGAACAGTATTTAATGCAAAGTGGGTGCGCATAAATATCACTGGATGACAGGTTCATTCAGGTTGGAAGGGACCCTTGGAGTTCTCTGGTCCAGCCTCCAGCTGCAGGCAGCGTCAGCAGTGAGATCAGACCTAGTTGCTCAGGATATTGTCCATTTCAGGCTTGAAAACCTTGAAGGACAGACTGCCTGTCTGGACAACCTGTACCCCTTCCTGTCTGTCCTCAGGATAAAAAGGGTTTCTTATATTCAGCTGGAAACTCTCCTGTTTCGATTTCTGTGGCCTCCCATCTCTTTACCTCAGCAGAGGGAGCAGCTTTTTCTACTGATCATTTAGGAACAACCCTACAGTAGGTGTAATTTACTTCTCTGTGAGTGACATTCCAAACTGTTGAATCATTTTGATACCAAAAAGAACACAGAGGTTTTTAAAGACTTGCATTTTTTCTTGTCTTAAGTTCTTTCACAAAAAGGAGTTTTTTTCTTCTATACTCCCAAAATGTACATATCCTGATGAACAGCCTGCGCACAGCACTGTCCTGAGCCAGTGGTAATTTTAAGGTCCGTCTTCATATGAATTATAACACTTATTTCTAACTACATTTTATTTTTATTAGGAGCCTCAGAAGTTACAAAGAGATGTAAAATGTAAGTTGCAAACATTTTTGTCTGTCTCTGTCTTATTTTCATATGAATTTGGCTTCATGAGTGATGGGAAAAGAAGTATTGGAAACTGCTACAAAACAATGGCTTTGCGGGTGAAGTATTTTCTGGGGAAAAATGTAGGTAAGGAGGGATCACTTTGTTGGCCATGAGCAGAATGGCCTGTGCAATCACATAGGAATTTGAAACTCATTCTTACATTTTGTTGTATTTGCGGTTTGACTGTTGAAGGAGATGTGCAAAGTTAGAAATTGGTATGAGAGTATACACAATGGAGACAATTTGGATGTAACCTATTATCTTACTGAAGCAAACTTGAATCCTAGTTCATAACTTCATATGAAAATGCTTCTTCCCCAGACTACTACAGCAGTTTACAATCTATATTTTAAAGTGCTGTTTTATTTCACTACTTCTAAAATAATAGCAGGATTTAATTGCCTTTTTTTTTTTAGAGACAATTAAACATTTATAATATGGTGTCATTAAAGAAGCACACAAATAATATGGATCCTTTTACAAGCAGTTTCTGCTATAAATGTGTCCAGGCTTAGAAAAGGCTACTTAGACAAAATCCAAGTGACTTGGGGCTCTGTACTGCTTTTGCACTTATAACTCTAATTGCAGTCACAACACAAAATCTACAAACACTATCAAAACACAGGGCTAACAAACTCTAAAGCAAATGAACTGTATTCCAAATGCTGTGGTAATATTTAATAAAATTAGCATTGGTTCTTTAAAATAAACAGTTTTTAAAAGCTTCCTCTTTCATCACCCTCACTCTCACTTCTCGTTATCACAAAAACCTATGACAAATCTCATCACTCTGTTCTGTCAGTCTTTAGGAGCCATCCTTTCTTTGCAAAGGGCTATAATTTCCATTTTACCACCACTATACTTGTAATGACATAAGCTTTTATTGCATGGTTTTAAAAAAAAGGAGACCTTTGACCTTTTTTCCAAAAAAGAAACAAAAGTTAATAGTTTTAAAACCAGATGAAACTCAAGGGTGTAAAATAACAGAGCATCTTTGATGCAAGCATTTTTTAATAGCAAAGAACCAAGTGAGAGCAGCAGCAGCAACATGCTAAAGTCTCAGCTTGAGATTCAGGAAATATCTTGAATATCAGGCACTTTTCCCAGAGGTGCAGTAGAAAAAAGAGAAGTGCATAGATCACATATCAGGGAACTGCTTATTGGCACTATCACACCTGTATATTGAAGCAAGAACCGTGTCACTCTGTATTTCTAGCACAACAAATACAATCCCTTGGAACAAGCATAACCCAAAACTGTACTCCAACCTACAGGTCCCACAGTCATTTTATGTGATTGTCTAAACGCCCTGGGATGTAAGTACATAAGTAGGAAGTACTGGTACACAAAGCAATGTAATTTTCCAAATTCATAGCAGCCCTTAGCATATCAAACAATTTTATCACTAAAAAGTTACTACAGATTAACAGATTAGCAAAAATTGTGCACACAACTGCATTTTTAGAATGTAAGATTAGGTCATACCAAGGATATAGCTGATCTTGACTCAGGGTTTAGCAGGCAAAACTAAGGATAAAAACCTAAAGTTCATGGTGTGCGAAATCTTTAGCTAAAAACCATCCATTTTTCCTTTATATGATACACAAGGTGTGTCCTCCCAATTTTTATCATTATTGAATTCTCCCATCCTTTCTCCTTTAGCCCCACATGCAGCAAGCAGGCATAAAACATCTGCATGAGTGTCCACCTTACTAATAATTATACCTTTGACATAATCCATGCAGCACTGCTATCCTTTAATTAGTAGTATTCTCCTACTTTACCCTTAAACGTTACATACAATGAATCAAAAAAATAGTACCACCACAGGGTACACAGAGTGGAACAACAGTAAGATTGAGGGGATACAATGACTTACTCTTCTGCTTGAATGGAGTCTGCAGGAGCTACATAATTGCTTGGGATGTAGCCTGTCTTTCCCGTAGCAATGGATCTTGCTTCCCACCAGTCTCCTTCCCTGCAATGAAGCATCCATTACCTCTTCCACATATAAACAACACATAATTCCCTAGCACCTGTAGTGTACTCACACATGAAAGGCAGGTAAATTTAAGTAACATGTTGTTTTAATTAAGAAGGCATCTAAAATAGTTTGTGCTGCACCCATATATATCTTGTATTGTGAGCAACACAAATGCCTCTTAGTGGAATTTAATATTTTAAAGATTTTTTTTTAAATGTAAAACCAAAACCTTTTATGGTAGAGAAGTGTAAATAAACTTCTCAGTTGTCTAGTCTTCACCTGCCTCTCCAGATCAGAGAGTAACTCCAGGCGCAGAGTCTGGGATGGAGCAGTAGATGCCCCCACCTTTGCTGCCCCAAAGGGGGTAGCTGTGCCTTGCTGGGGCAGAGAGGGGAAGAAAGTCACCCAACAGAGAAGAGGCCTGGGGCTGCCACAGTTGNAGCAACACAAATGCCTCTTAGTGGAATTTAATATTTTAAAGATTTTGATCTCAGCCTGGAAAGTTATTGCCTTAGCAGTATTATATATTTTAATCTCATTCATGCTTGTTGACTATTGAATGCATTAAATTTAAAAAAAAAAATCATCAATCTACTCTTCACTGAAATAGGATACACAGATTTCCAAAAGAACTGAGGATCTAATTATTCCCAACAACCCACTGAAGTCTGTGAATGAGAACACTTACGTGTTATTTATTATCTGGAACCGTTCACCTTTCTTAAATGAAAGGTCATCTGTAGTTCTAGCTTCATAATCATATAAGGCCACAAATACAGTAACACCACCTTAGGAAAAATGAAAAAAAAAATCCATATGATGTATCAGTAATGTTGCAGCACTTGATTTAAGGACTTGTCTGTGAAACAATTAATCAATTTTAATTCGGAAGCAACTAAACACACTGGGTTGTATCTCATTTTGGAAGCCAGATCAACAACCTGCTTATTTCTTAAGACAGAGCCATGCCTATAAACAGACATTCTGAAAATATGCTTCTACACCACAAAAGGCCACTAGACACATCACTGGAACTACATTAATAATTACAGAGCTTATACACAGAAACCTGCATGACACATCACCAGTAAAAAAAACCCCATAGCTTCTTTATTAAGCTTGCTTCTAGTTAAGAAACGCAATTCTGGAAGAACCTACATCACCACAATGGTGAACCATCAGCCACTATTTTTTACAGAAGTAAAAGCTCTGGTTGAACTTAGCTGTAAGCCCTACTCAAGGAACTGAACCAGAAATAAAAGTATTCTCTTGAGGATAAAGACATTTCTCTGCTTTAGCACTAATGATTTTTTTGATTCCACCAAGTCTCCCCACCAGTGAAGCAGACCCTTGCTGAGGATGATCCATCCGTGCCTTAGTCCAGAGAACAAGGACCAAGACAGGTCACATGAGGAACAGTGGCACTCCACCAACTCTAAAGAATCTGCTTTCCCATCCCACTTCTGGTATAGGGCATGCTGTTGAACATGTCCCCCAAACAGGACAGATGTGAGAAAGGTGGCTGATAGGAAGGCTTCTGTGCTTACCAGCAGAAAACCTTTTTCCATACTTTGAAAAACTAATCTCTAGAACTGGGCTAAAAGAGGAAGAGGGAAAGGAGAACAGGCTGTTTGAGATGTACAAGCTACTAGCAAAAATAAAGAACTATGTGCCATAACTAGGAGAAAGTTAAAATAGAAAACTACAAATAGACAATTCAGAAAGACTTTTTAAGCCCTAGAAATGCTATTTCTCACATGAACATTAAAATGAACATTTAAAAAGCCTAATGCTCATCCAAGCAGTAACATATTTTTAAATTTATAATAGTACATCTCTAATATGTACCTATATGTACCAGCACATACATGAAGTCCACCAAGAGAGACATGTTGCTTCCAATTTTAGATCTTACAATTAGCATGACAGCAATCAAAAAGGAAGAATACATAATGCAATGGGGACAGTCTATATGCAATTTCCTTTTGCAATGTACACTTTCTGATGTAAGACGTCCTAATCACCTAAATATTTTCACTTGATCTGGAGTCTTCCTGTGATTACAGTCTCTCAGCAGGCCTCAGCTGGAAATGAATTTACAGTTCTGCTAGGAAAAACAGAACAAAATCCTCACAGGAGGTTAAGAGTAACTGAGGGTTTTTTTAAAGTGTGATTTATGAACTGAAAATGAATTAAAATATTCCTTAGAAGTTAGCAGCTCCTAATTTAAGTTAAAAATCAAAACAGTTCTACTAGTTTTTGCCTTCATTACTACATTATTTTGATGACACAAACGACTATGTGGAGCAAGAAAATCTTGAGGATACAACTATATTCACACAAACAGAAAGCAAGTGTTCTGGAAATAAACCAACTCCATAGAGTTCTTCAGCAGATGAAAACAATCAATACACACAAGTCACAGTATCACAAAAGTTTTTAACTGCATATAAAGAAACTAGGAGACTCCACAAGCCTTGAAAAACTTCAGCTACCATAAAACCTCTTTTTATTCTCACTCAAAAGTGTTATTTTTTCATGGCAAAGAATAATAAAATACATAAGGAGAACAGCATCAGTATAGATTGATTTAAACAAAGATACTGTCAAATGATTTTTCAAGTCTTTTGCAGCTGTTTTCTTTGTGAACCACTGTGAGGTGATCTAGTTTGGCTGCCCAAGCTATCTGTAGCCACAAGACTTCCCTTAAGGATTTTCCTTACATTAGGTTGGTATTCCCATCCTCTAATCTATGACTGGTTTCGGAGAGGAAGACTTCACCTTCTTGTTCAGCATAGGGATTACAGAGCACTAGTACTTGCACAGCTTCATGGAAGGCAAGAACAGTAGTCCATTTTTCTGTTTTGATTTTCAGCAATAT
Organism: Origma solitaria; assembly: GCA_013397895.1. Taxonomy (NCBI): domain Eukaryota; kingdom Metazoa; phylum Chordata; class Aves; order Passeriformes; family Acanthizidae; genus Origma; species Origma solitaria. The sequence continues at coordinate 719,925 of VZRL01003917.1, read as the reverse complement.
TCTATGAATTCGAAGTATCTGATGGCTGACAATGTGTAATACAGGACGAGTGTGACTAACTCAAATTTCTTCTCCTTTTCTACTCTCTCTAGAGGAATAAAAGATGGCTCAACTCTTTTCAGCCTCACTACAGGCCATGATGACAACCATATCATCCTCTTGTCACACATCACTGATCAACTGGGTAAGTACTACCGACACTTACATCCTGTTTGACAAACCCATCTATTCTCCTCTCTTGTGAAGCAAAGGGCGACAGAACGTGATCCAGTGTTTTACTGGTCACAAATACAAAAAGCTTACAGCCAGATGAAGGTTGTCATCTCGTTCACTCACAAAACCACCCAATTTTGATTGATCTGAAAAGCATGAATGCACCAAATAATTGTTAGTGCACTTTTATGTATGTATGTATTTATTTATTTTAAATGTGTGGCTTTTTGTGGATGGGCTGGTTTTACAGAATGAGAAGAAATAATTTCATATACAGTATCATTTTACCTAATTGCAAAACAATGGGAGCATTCACACAAATCAGCCTGCCTGCTGATAACTGATTTCACACTGATGAGACTCTCTTTTCATGAGAAATCTCTCTTGTTGACTCTGTTCAAGATATAACATACTTAACTACCAGCAGGAACAGGAACAGGCAAGAGAACATCCCTTCTGGTCTCTGCAGCAAAGGATTTGTGGTGCCTGGTGGGGGGCTACATCCCTGATGTCTGGTTATGCCCAGGAGTGCCTACATGCACTGCTGGAGATTCCTACGTGAATGAAGAACCAGATCTAGTAAGGAGAAACACGCTGAGGTCCTCAGAGGAGATGAAATACAATAAACTTTCCTCAACAGAGCGAATAAATATAAAAAAATGCTGCTCTTATTTAATTGCTGCGTATGTTCATCCAAACGGGGATTCAGAGCTGACTCATAAATTAGACAGGCTAGATGTTCATTTTAATAATTTGGTTTGTAATGTATACCCAAGAAAAGGACTACGAGGTGATCATTCCTGACAATTCATATTTGTTTTCCTGAATTGCTTAATGTCAAGGTCAGAATGGGTTTTCATGGATCTCAAATTTCTTGTGTTTAAAAACTTTAAATGTCACTGTAACAATGTAAACATTTAAGCACCGTAAATTGTGCCAATATTAGAGGTTTGTGGGAAAACTAGAAAGAGACTAATAAGAAATTATTTACTCTGTTTTGTGAAGTGTCTGTGCAGATCTTCTAGAATAAATTAGTCTTTCTTTCTTTCTTGTGTCTCTCAAAAAAAAGAATAAATCACAGCTTCTTCTCAAAAATATCCATCAAAACTATGAAATTAGCTATGTGGACAAAACCAGGATTTTTAAAATATTTTGATATAAAGGAGGGTTTTTAATATCAAATGTGCATGCTGCTTTAAAATGCTGTATCTTCTATACCTCAGTGAAGAAGGTCTTTGTGTGCTGCAAATTCTATTTTTACATTTTCCATTTTGGTTTTAAATGATCACCAACAATGGGAATTCTACTCTTTCATTTCACACATATTGTTCCCATAGTAAAGTACACAGAATATAATGCAAATCCTGTTTAGCTTTATAAATTGATTCAATGTTGTATTAATATAACTTAAAATTAATCAGACTTGAAACCAGTTTAAAATACCAGTTTCCTGAATCTGAAGTGTTCTTCATTTTGTACACATCTCCAAATTTAAAGCCATTATCCATAGGCATCCCTTCAACAGCTTAGAACTTCTAAGGTAATTTCATCAACTATTCCCATAATTGTCTTTAGTAAGTCTTAAATTTCTCTGTGCTGTGATCCTAATTGTCTCCACAAAAATAAAAGCTGAAACACCCAATCTCCACACCCCAGTCACTGGTGAATACAGGCTGAATCATTATCTGAGCAGCAAAGATACTGAAAATCAGGAATCTCTAAAAGACAATTTATTTTAAATTTGCAATTTATTTCTGTGCGGCAAGGTGTCATAGTATCTTTTTGACTATGACTGTCAAGCGGCTCTAATAATAAATAATAATAACAGCATCATTCACTCACCTGTTAAAGTACTAGGATATGGACTTGGCACAGCTGAAAATGAAGATGATGCTCCTCCAAAGGGTGTCATTCCTGAAGGCCCACCAAAAGGAGTCATGGATTGACTATTAAAATTAACTGCTGATCCCTTTATTGATGGTGACTGTGTTGCTTGGCTGGAGTCTGATCCATAATGACTGACATGGGAAATAACAGGTTCTGGAGCATTTTCAGTTCTGTATTTCATGGCTGGGCCTTTACCTTCCTTGCTTTTAATGCACCCCATGGTTGCTTCTGTGAGAATGAGGGGGGAAAAAAAAAAAGAGCTCACCTTCATGCTGTGTCTTTTGATAGCTAACACAGAATATTCCCAAAAAATTAACCCAAATACTAATTTATTATAGTTAAACCCCATGCAGAGTGTAAACTCTGATGTAATAGTGTTCTGGAATAAAATCTAAACCACTATCAGACCAGGGAAGCCCCAATTATTTTCCTTTACAACTTCACATACTAACAGCACATTTGGATTATCCTTCATTCCAGTTACTTGATGGACTGTAAATGGTAGCAAAGAAAAAACGGGAGAAAAACAAAAGGGAATCAGGCAACAGAGGAGGAAAAGGCACTGGAGTCTTCTATAGCAGGCTGGAGAGGAAAACAGATGTGACTAATCCAGAGTCAATGATAGGAAGCAAATCCAAATCAATTATACAAAGAAAACTAATGGGGCATTCCTGCTTTCTTTTTTAAGCACCTATGCAATGAAATCTTGACCAGCTGGTGACATTGCAACTAACATCTTTGTAGAGAATTTTTCATCCACTGCCAGCCCTGCAAATACATTTCACAAACAAATCTCCGACCTTCACAGCCACAGGATAGGGTTAAACTCTAGGGTAACTAGAACAGGGAAAAAAAAAAAAAGTAATTACAATATCCTTAGAGGTTTAGAAACAGAACTTTGCCCAGACAGGTGACAGTTTATATCCCTGATGACCCAGGATTGCCACCAGCTCCCACTACAGGCAGACAGTACCAGAGCTGTTTGCTGTGGGGACACCTATTACCTGCTGCAGAACAGAATCAGAGAGAAGACCTGTCGCTAGCAATTAACACTGACTGAGCCTTAAGAAGTCACCACCTGCCATTTATCAGGTGGTGACAACTGGTAGCAGGCATTTTCCGGCTTACCCTAGCAAGGAAACAAATCAGGAAGAAAAGAGCAGTGCCTGTTAGATGCAGTGCTAGGCTGGCATTAAAATTCCTGCATTATTCACAGGAAGGGGTTTAAAAATCTACTCTAACTTCAAAAGTAAAACCCCTACAGAAATAGGAAATCAACTGTTCCCCATTCTCTAATGAATCAATTAAAAAAATAAACAGCAGGAGTCTGAAAGCATGAAAACCACGTATTTTGATAAGTACAACAACAATTTCATGGACTCTAACTAACAATTAGGGAAACAGAGTGTTTCCCAATGTGTATCTAATTATTTTTTTCCTTCTCAATTCATTTTTACCTTATTAACTATTAGACACAGAAATATGGAACAAAGTAAATTTTACTAAACAAATACTGCCTTAATATAGTCACACTGAGAGAAAATAATACCCTCTGTATAACTAACCATTACAATAATAGAGATACTGTAATTTCCTTAAGAACCATGAATCAGAGTTCCTGGAAAGAACAAGGTCCACAGACAGTGAAAGACTATAAAACTTACTGCTCAAAAAGATTAAGTATATTCACCCTGTCGTTTCAGCCCCTAACAGTGCAACGTAATACAATTACTGATGCAGAAACAAGTAGCAACAAATAACTGCCCTTTTACAAATTACATTTAAGGTTTTCCCACAGAACAATGAATCATCACAAAACACACCTCTTCAATTATTTTTCTCCTCATACTATTGCCAACTTATTAACTATGAACAAATGTTAACAGAGCAAGGCTCAAATATGTGCATAAGAATGTAATGTGCCTAAATATGTTACAACAAACCTTACCATTTACAGTAGAAAAGCCAGTTATTAGTTCCCGACACAAATCAAACATCCAGAATCACATCCTTTTAATTTCTCCACCACTGAGAATAGAGACTGTAATCCAAAACACTTTCTTTTGGCCATGTGGCTGCCTATTGTGAATTCTTGTCTTCCTCTGAGGTCTATTTGATTCTTTTAAAAATCTTACATCAATGTTTTCTGCTAGCATTGAATAAAAATCCAATGACCTTTACAAAAAAGGCTTTTCTAATAGCACTGATTCCTTGCCTTTGGCTGGAAGTTCAACACACAATTCAAAAGTCCATCACACTCCTAATGTTAATCAAGTAGATGAAAAGTGAAAAAGTATACAGACACCTGTCCAAGTGTCCATCACAAATATTTTTCCTTTCTTCTGGCATTTGCTTAACTTGTAACAGGCTGATAAAACCTCAAGATTAAAAAAAAAGACAAAACAAAACCGGATAGTAAACAATTTACCGAGTCCAGTAAAACTGGTGGATTCTGCCCAAGTAATTGCTGATTTGATCAAATGGCTGGGAACTACTATCACCCGTCCATGCTCACCCGCTTGGGCTGTGCTAGCAGCAAGAACTTACTGTTAGTACATTTGAGTGCCACAAAGAAAAGCCCCTAGTGAAGACCTGAATTCATTCTAGAAAAACAGAATCAGCCTCTCCCTTGCTTCTCCCCTCCCCAGCCACTTCACTGTTAAGGTAATCTTCTTTCAGGGGTTAAAGAGATTAACAGCAGAGATTCAATCAGCACTTCAAAGAGAAAGACATTCAGAAATAGGCAGACAAAAATGTAAACATTCTACTTTTGTAACTGCATAGCCACAAAACAAAATTGAGCAAGCAAATTCCTTAGTATTCGAAAGCAAAAAACATAGGTGTGAACTGCAGTAAAATACTGTGTATGCATTTGTGAGGAAGAATTAGAGGCATGAGGGAAGATGACATAAACCAAAGAGAGAAGTCAAAAAGCCGTGATTGTCCATCCTGCGGGGCGAAACCCCCAACGACTTAGTATTGTTTAGTCTTGTAATAAATTACTGGATAAAGAACAAAAAATCCCTAAGCAGCTGGTGTGCAATGTTGGATTTGATTATTCTGGTACTGCACTTGTTATAAAATCGCGTGTAACTGAAATAACTTCACAACTATTTTTATCAACCTTTGCCTGGCCAGCAACAAAATATGAAGGAATACATTTTTGTCATAAAAAACTCACAGCTCTTTTTATGATGCACTGAACTCTTCAGAAATAGATTCAGATGGGAAAATCCTGTTTGCATTGCAGGCCCAAGGTATGTTATTCACAAGCCACTGATTTCCCATTAGTTAGATCATTATTTTAGACCAGACTGATGTCTGAGGCAATCTACTTGAGTAACTTCAGCATCTTGTTCTTTCTTTGAAACAAACATTCACCTATTGGTTCTGATCACTGTGCCCACATGTTTTGGGTGGGGGAGGGTGGCAGTCAGCTTGTTGGAGGTCTATCAGGAAACCATGCTCAGAAAGGCACGGACTACAAGCCCAGCTATCTTGTTCTGCCTTCTAGATGAAAACAAACCTATGTTAGAATGTTTTCAAGTAGAAACAGAAACTAAAATGATCACTCTTAAGGATAGTTGAAGGTTACTACAGGACGGCCACAAAACTCAACAGAAGAATGAGAGTACTCCAGGAAGTAGGAATCAAACGAGATTTTAGTAGCATCTCACTGGATTTGCACTTTTTGGAGAAGTCATATAAAGGGCAACAATTAATTGTCATTCTATACTCTACAAACATCTCAGACAATGAAGAAGATCCTTAATAAACACTCTGACAAGATGAGAGCTCCAAGAAAGTCAATGCTGCCATCTTATCTTCCCAACTCCTTTTTATAGCGGAGTGAGAGATCACGAGGAAACTTTTGTTCAACAACAATTGAAAAGTGTGGCCAGTAAAGTCTTTGTGTTGGCTTTTTTTCTTTTCTGCTTTCCTTTAAGGATGAGCTGCCAAACCAAGAAAAACAAGTTTTTCTTCTAAAGCCAGTGTATCTTAGGATACTGACAAATTCCTTCAGGGTGCCTGCAGCCTCGTTCACCCAGCCCAGAAAGGTGGATGTCACAAGGAAACCACTCATTTATCCAACATGTCTTTGCTCTGTCCAGTTGGTAATTACTAAAGTTACTCCTGGTTCCTTGGGACATGAGATTTTCAGAAGTGCTTCAAGGAAGGTCTTCTACTGGCATGAAGGAAGTTTAGATAGAATTTTCCTTGAAAGAGGCAATTTCAACTCGGGTAGATAAACTGACAGTGTTCCAGCCAGGTGCCTTAGAGCAAAGCTGTCTGCAAATTCCTCTAAACACTGCACTCCCTTTCCCCCATTCTCTACCCAACAGCACCAAGATTTTGAGGACTAGGTGTTAGCATCTGAAACCCTGAAGACCAAGGGCTGGGAGAGCCTCATGTTTGTTTCACTTGCTGTAACAGATTTGATAACAAAACCCATTCACTATAAAAAAACCTAATAAAACAACCAAACAAAAAACTCCCCAAAAAACTAAGGAGTACCCTTTTGGGGCCAACTCTTCCAATCTTGCTTGTTACAATGCAGCATGTCCCAGATGCCTTCTGGAGACTTCATCATGAGGTAAGGCCAGGAGTGACAGTCACACATAGTAACACTTTCAATATGCCACAAAGGGAAAGATGCTCTAGGGACTTCCTCTTTTTTCAACCTCTCTCATACTGGGTACTGTACCATAATTAAGAGGTAGAGCAAAGGAAAATCACTAAGGGGAGGGCAGTTTGCAACATTTTGATTTCATTCCTTTTGATTACTAAAATTGTTCATACAGCTAAAAGAGAGCACATAGTGATTTTTCACTACAAAGAATGAGTTGAGTTAGAAGAATAAGCAAATCAAATCTCTTTCCAGAAGGATAAAGCAAGACTGCAAGTATTTTCCCATCTAAAACAAACAAAAAATAACTATCTATGCTACCTAGCACAGAAAAATAAGTTAATTAGAGGTTCACAAATGACTAATAAAAAGATTAAAAAAACACTGAAGATTTCCACTGCTGCTCTACCTTCATTTCTCAGTGTTAGCATAAAAAAATAAATTGTTTCTGTCAAGACAAGACATGCCTTCACTTCTGTGAAACAAATGTCTTACAGAAAGGTCTTACAAAAAGGCCTTCTTAACTTTCAACTAAAGGAATGATTTAAGTTATTAAAATTTCATGCAATGATAAAGACAGGATATTCTGCGGGAAGTTTGCTAATGGATCCATTAGCTGGCAGCTGTCTATTTGCTCAAAGTGCCGAGCTGATTCCACATGTCACTGGAGACACAGAACCTACACTGGCTTTTTGTACACTGGGCAAACAACAGACAGCATCTGCCAAACAGCTGGTTTCAGCTGGTGGTATTGAAAAATCATTTATTAGATGTGACATAGACTGAAAAAAATGAAAACCCCTAGCACGGAGGCTAACAAGCTCTTTGGCCAATACTATAACATCCAGCTAATTCAGTCCATCTTTAACAGGTCACTGCTTTGGTATGAAAACAGGAGTGGGCTTTCTTGTCTACAAAACAACCTGCCTTGTTTGTAAAGGACAGTAAACTAAAGAATTGCCCCGTGCTCTTTGCAAGAGTATATGCAATTTTAAAAAATTATGCAGTTTTTATCATGGGATATAATTTATCTTTTATGAGCTGTCAGAAATTGCAGGGTTTGCTTATTTTACCATGAACAATCCATGACATTTCAAAGAATGATGTTCTATTGTATTCAGTTTTGTAATTAGCAGTAACATTAATGTAATGAGACCTCAGAGAGTCTGCATCATTATGCATTTAAAGTGCAACTCACATGACCTTGCAATTAACAATCTAATAAAGAGCAAAATGCGAAGATAAAGGAAGCATTAAAAAAACCCCACTGAAGCAAGGATTTATGTTACTTGAATTTCAATGTTTACCACACATCTTTGTGCAGCTCTACCCCCAAAAATAACTATAAACCAGTACTATTAGACCTCAGCTTGCCCATACATTAAAATACATATTTAAAACCATCCTCTTTATTACCAAGGCAATCCAGCTTTTAAATCCTAATGGTTGTACAGACCTAGTCCTTCTCTGATGACTATACAAACACAATAAACAAAAAATTCTGGGGCTGCTAATTTTGATTTCATAGCAGGAGAATAAACCCCAGATTGTTTTCTAATAAAGCTACAGCTAGCAAACTCAGTGTAGCAAACAGAGCATTCTGTACAGAGAAAAAACAGTGAGTATAAAAATGCTTTTTTAGGTGGACATTTTGTACTTCAGAGTCATCAAAGCTATTGGAAATATTACATATTTCTATTCTGGTTCATGTTTTTTACAGCATTCAGAATTTTAAATTTGCTTTAAATTAATGATTTATACTGATCCTTCTACTGGAGGAGCCAGTTAACTGGCTTACAAGGTCACAAAAACTGCGCTTTGAAGGAATGCTAGATTCCAAAATGCTACCTGAAAAATCAGGATAAGCAGAAATTGTTAAAAGAATAAGGTCTTTCAGTCCTTCTCTCTGAGTTCCTGACTTTTTTTATGAATGGCAGAAGTTCATTGGAAGTATGCTTCCTCTGAGGTCTGAATGGCTTGGACATGGGAGATTTGCTCAGATGTATCAGACTTCGAACATCGTATCTATACAGGAGTCTGAGGATTTACAGTCCTCCAATTCAGACTGTCCCAGGCAAAGGCTTCTCTCCTGAAGAAACACCGGCTGTCATAGCTGGAAGTAACAGGTAGATGGAACTGCCCCAGCAGGTGGTACAACCCTCATACCAAGGCACAACAGGCCCCAGCAATCCAACGGCAAGGTCCCATTGGATTACAAAATTGAAGGAAAAATTCACTATGGCAACGAAAAGCTCTAACAACAAAAGGGGAATTCAGGATTACTAGTGAGGCAAAGTTCAGAGAGATGTGAATACTCTCTGTTTTCCCTCCGTTACATTCTTCATCTGGGCCAAACACGCAGGATCTTCTCCCACTCACTCTGTACGTGGACAGCAGAATCTGTAGAGGTACAGATTTGTGTACCTTTAAAGTGTCTTTCAGTTTAAAGACAGGCAAAGGCTCCAGGAGCATACTGGAGACAATGACCATGTCATAGATGATATGTGGCTAACTCTGCAAAACATAGTCATAAATTTGTGCTTATTTAGAGTCAGAGTTTCACCTACTCTATCTAGGGTAGTAGGTTCCTTGCATATCACTTTGACCAGATGTGATATGCAAGAAAAGATGGCTTTTCCAATCAGACTAGGAAGGGGCCAAGAAAGATTAGCGGTAGAAGAAAGCAAGCCTACTGTAATTTTAAATACACTTAGCTCATTATTCTGTCTTCAGTAGTGGCCTTTGCCTCTAACCAGGACATGCCCTGGAAGACGAAGTAAGCAGGATGAGTGCAGACTGCTCTGACCTCCATTCATCTATAGCTCAGAAAGTCCAGTCAGACAAAGACTAAGGACTCAGCTACCTGAAGAATACTCCAACAGCTTATGAATTTAAACGAATGTACTTATGTTGATGCAACATCTGCACAGGATTTGCATTCCAGTATGTCTTCACTTCAATTGTTTTATGCTTACTAGTTTAAGCCAGAATAATCTTATCCAAGAAAATAAAAGTACTTATTACTATAATGAGACTGATTTAAACATCACAAATGTTCCGATCTAGACAAGGCCTAGGAAAATCCACAGGAGGTACCACAGCCAAGACCAGTACTAAAGTCTTGCAAGCGCAACTGTAGTGGCTTGACTTTTAGTCTGATACACCAGTGCAAGACTTCCTCATCCAAACTGGTTAAGTATCTGAAAAAGAACATTCCCACCATCAACCTCATCTTCCAGTTGCTCACATGAGCAATCTCCACTTCAGCTGATGCTGCCTACCTTGTGTGCAAGAAAAGAAAGCACAAAAGAACGAAGTTGCTGGGTGGGAAAAAGCCCCAAGCAAACAAAAATATACCTAACACCCCAAACCCACCTGCAGCAGGCACAGAGCCTAGCTGGGGTACCTGACTGACACCCAGAGGGAGCTGATTCTAACTTCCAAAGCAGAGCAGAGAAAATACATCAAATTTAAATAGTTAATTTTTAAAACCCCTACCAACTGCTAAATAGAGATTCTATATAAAGAAAGTTTGTTTTCAGGATGTATTCAGAATTTTGAATGAAGTCAACATATTGTTCACTTTCATAAAGGGTGAAAAATAATTTGTGCTTTTGTACATTCAACAAAAAACCTGCCAACAAACCTAAAGCACACAATGCAAAATATACAACACTGATGGATTTAATTTTCTTTATTCCAGCAGTCAAGATCACAAGGGAAAGATTACCTAAAATATCAGAATTGCAAAAGCAGTTTTATGTGATGAAATATATAATACATATACATGAGACCATTTTTAAAATTTAGAGTTATAATGTCTAGCCATACAATTTCAAGCCCTTACCACACAAAGACATTTTCTCTGACAACAGATGATACCACAGACAAAACAACCAATATATTGTCTAGACAATATTACTGCTGCTCCATTGTCTTGAACATTTAAGTACATAGTCAATAAATAAATGCAGAAAAGGACAATTCTGCTGGCCTTTTTTTGTAGCGTAATGGCTATTTTTATTAATTTGTAAATTATTACAAGTATCTTAAAAGCTAAAAGTCTGATATGTTTAAGAAGTCTGGCCAAAAGATTACTTCAAATACTAAGGCATGCCACACCTTGTCAAAGATATCTAGGATATTTCAGACAGGATGTAGGAATCAATTTCTAAATATAAATATTTTGTTTTCATCAAATTCTATTTGTAAAACAACAAAAACCATGCCTGGTATTGAATATATTGCCTGAATATATGACCATTTTCATATATTCAGTTTTCAGCCATTCTATTCAAGTACATTAAAAATTTTAAAAGTATCTAAAAGTTATTTTAAAAGCCACTTTTAAATTTTGTTTACTAAAGTAAACTAACATTGCTTTCTGGGTCTCACAGCATGAAGCATACAAAACACCTTCCCAAGGGATATCTGCCTTACAAAGAAAAGCAATGTAAAACTTACATGGTAAAAGAACAAACTGCAGCATTTTTGTTCTGAAAAGATAATTTAGGAAGCAATTTCTTTCAATGTTCAACTATGAACTACATATGAAAAATGGGCTACAACATTTGCAAGCTCCCAGAAACTCAGAGATACTAAAATTCTTATGAATCATTTTCATCTTCTCAGCTGGGCATATTTTAAGATGACAGAGGAATTCAGTATCAGCAAGAATCCTCTTGCAACTTCATTAGTCAACTTAGAAATATAAAGCAAAGGAACAGTTGCAGGAACTTAAGAGATGAATCAATGAAAAACCCTATAATAAATGACTGTTATTTCCACCCAAATAATAGTGCAGGGTCACTGATAAGGAATCTCACGGAACTTAAGACACTATTTATTTGCTGTTTGATAACAGTTACTTTATACTTGCACATTTGTGCTTTGCATACATGAATTTCCCATCTACTCTTTGCGAAACATCACCCTAAGCTGAAAGTAAATTCTCCTTTATTCTCAATGCTATTTTAGCCTAATATAACTGACATGATTACTATGTTAAGAAAAATCAGTAATTAAAGTATTTAAGTCCAATTACTGACAAAATGTTGCAGCTCATTTATTCAAGGACCATATAGCCAGACCTCCTTCAACAATTAGCTCTTTGCTGAACAACAGGATTTCAAGAAGACCCCTGGAAAGTATCAACCTTTGGACAAAAACAAGAGGTGAAAGTATGTACAAACAATTACAAACACACATGCACATTGTTCTTCATGAATCAATAGCTTGTGGTTTTCCTTTGTACTTAAAAAAGTGAATAGTACAATTAAATTGTAAAGTAATTCAAAGTTTAAAATAAAAACCTGACACCTGCTAAATAACACCCGTATGAAAAGGAAAGAGCTGGACGATGTTTTAACTAAACAAGAATTATTACCCTAATAGCTATCATTAGTGCTGTTCTATTGTTTCTCTACTGACAGATATAATATTGTTCATAGGCAAGAAGACCAGGGGAAATTATCTTAATTAGCTTGTCAGGCATCTTGCACAATAGAGGCCATAGGGCTGCCCTAAATTAATTTTTCCTTTTATGGTCTTGAATGTACACACATGTTTAAACTCATTCAAAGTGACTTATGGAAAGTTCACCCACAGTTTGGACAAGTCCTGAATTTTGAACACAGTAACCACCAAAAGTACATGCCTCACATCCCATCTGAATTTAATGCCAACATCCAGAAAGCACCTTTGCCTTGGAGCCTTACCACTGTTCCTGTTTCCTGTATAAGAAATATCACAGCTTTCTTAAGTCTTCCCTTTGACAAGACTCATGCAGTCCCACTAGACTCCAGTCTATCAAGTGGCTCTTCAGTCACTCAACCACCTCATTTTCTCCAAGATCCCTCAGTTTATTCAGCACCTTCCATTAAGAGTGATAACTAGGAAGAGACATGGCATTCAAGGTAGGAGATATTCCTTAATCCTTCTTTCATCACAGAATGTTTTAGATTGGAAAGGATCTTCAAGGATCATCTAGTTCTGGCCCACATGACCTGGAGCAGGGATAGCTTTCAGGCTGTGCAGGGCCCCACGCAACCTGGCCGTGAACACTTCCAGGGATTGGGCATCCACAACTCAGCAATTTGTCACAGTGTCTCACCACCATCATGGTGAAATACTTCTTCCTTGTATCTGATATCAAGCTATGGTCTTTCAGTTTAAAACTGCTACACCCCTTGAGCTGTCACTACAGGCCCTGATAAAAGTGTCTCTCTGTGATCCTTACATGCTCCATTTATATAATGAAAGTCCACAATAACTCTTCTGGGAGCCATTTCTTCTCCAGACTGAACAATGTGAACTCTCTCAGCCTGTCCTTACAGGAGAGGTCCCCCAGTCCTCTGATCATCTTCGTGGTCTCCTCTGGGCCTGCTCCAACACTTCTACACTGTTTTTATGTTCGGGTCCCCAGAGCTGGATGCAGCACTCCAGGTAGGGTCTCACCAGAGCAGGGCAGAGTGGCAGAATCACCTCCCCTGAGACCTGCTGGCCACACTTCTTCTGATGCTGCCCAGGATAGGGTCATCTCATGTCGAATTTTTCCTTCACCAATATCTACGTTCTTCTTTGCAGGGCTGCTCTCAATTAATTCCTCCTCCACTCCAGGGATTTCCCTGATCCAGGAGCAGAACCTTGCACTTGACCTTGTGGAAAATCATGATGTTCCCTAGGCCCACTTGAGATCTTTAGTATTTATTTTGACAGCAGCCTTGTGATTCTCAGGTCTTTTTCAGTACTGAACTTGAACAGAAATTTCCACATCCTGGAAATATCCTGGCACATATCCTTCCTGCTAAAAGTACAATAATAATTTTTCTGAATTAAACAGGCATGACTCTCAGTTAATCCAGATAACTCCAATCCTGGAGCTGTGAGAAAAATTTGAAAAAAAAAATTCAGAAGTCTATCACGCATCTGAAAGCAGAGACAACAGGACACAATAAGAGTCTCACTGTTACTGTATTCAGGGTTTCTTACAATTATCTCCAATACCCCATTGCCCTGTTCATCTGCCCTGCAACCACCGGACACTGTGTTTTGCAACATGCATGGATCTCAGCCATGCAGCAGTTCTACCTTCCAAGTTCATCTGCTTCTGCAGCATGAAGACATTTCTGCTGCACCTCAGCAAGCACATCACCACAGGAAAGCACTCACATTCTTTCTGTCTTTGTAAGCAGGACTGGCTTATTTGTAGGTTACAGTCACTTTTCCTAGACAAAGGTTGGCTCCTGCAAAGTAGGTGCATCCTCTGTCTCCAATAGAAAAGTTTTGCTCCAAATGCGGGCATTTCACTAGTGATTTCATGAACTTGCTACTGAAAAATCATGCTTTGCTTTCTAAAACTAGGGTACTACCTTCCCTTACATTTATGTTGTTTCATTCGTTTAAGGAATCAAAATATTCAACCCTTTCCAGCTCCAGACGAGCAATTAGTGACTTGTATCAAGTGTACCAAGCCTGCAATGATGGCAATGTGAAACCACATAGTGTTTGTTTCCCATTCCGTGTTCGCTTTTGTTTCGACTCACCTTCTGCTGATTTTTATTCTACCACTTAAAACCACTGTAAGGGCTTTAAACACAGATCATAAAAGCATTTCTGAAAAAAATGTCAAAGACAAACTTTTCCTGAGGGTGTTCTTATTTGATGGAGTGAAACAAAGGGAAACCATCTTAGTATTTTCTGTGATGGTGAGCTTTATCAACATAGAGCTAAAAAAAAAAAAAAGTCGACATCTTCAAACATCTTCTAAGGATATTTTAGAAACTACATCTGTAGTTTTCTGTTTCTCTTTTTAAAAGATTTTCCATATTATTGAATGGGCCTTCCCTCTCATTTAGCATGTTCCAACCATGAACTAGTCAGCAACATGCAAAACACATCATCAGTCACTACTCCCTGAATCTGAGCAAAGTGAACACAACAGATAAATTTGGTAAGTTTTAGCCACAGTACAGGATACTAAATAAGAAAGTAATAGATGAGCGAGTAAAGGAGAGTGAAGAGATGCTGGAACAACAACTAGAGGGCTATAAGTTATCTTTAAAAGAGAAACAGAGCACTAATAATCAAAGAGCAAAAGAAAATAGTTTTGACATATTTCATGTAGTAAATTTTGTTAACTTCCAAAATGGTACACCACAGCACAAAGACCCCCTTCAGTTTTTGACCAGTTCAGGCAATGCTCTTCTAAACAGGTAAGTAAAAGCCTTGGCCATTTTGTGATCTCAATCACTCTGGTATCTTGTTTTCAGGAGTACACAATGTATGTTTAAGGATTCTCTTCAGGCTAAGTAACTGCTGTTTAGTAACAAATTTTCTTGTTCCTAACCAGTAAGCAGGGCTTTTAGCCATATTCTTTTGACTCCAGAAGTATTGCCAGAAGGAAGGACAATTTCCATTTCAATTAAATGTTAAATTGAAGGGTGGAGGGAAGATGTTAGGGATTTAGCAGAAGCACTGCATGTCAAACAACTTACTCCTCAGTAACCTGTGTGAGTGTTTTAAATTTTGGTCACAGGTCAAAAGGATTTCAGTTATGAGTAATAATGAAGGAAACAACAAATTTACACTACTCAAAAAGAACCAATGTTGCCTGATAGAAATATTTCAATGACAAAACTGCTAATCTTCAAAAGTAAGCAGCATGATTAAAACAGCCTAAATAAAAAACACATTGCTGCAGATTTGACAGTCTCTGACTGAAAATTTAAGAAACCCAAGTATTTAATGAAAACAAAATAAAAAATACAAGCATTTAAAATAATGTCATTTAATCATGTGGCGATAAAACATGAAAAAGGAAGAATTCTTGTTCCATGTCCCTCCTGTAGAGTGGGGGAGACGTATTTGAAGTCCTTTTATGTAGTTTTCTTACTTGTTTCAGTGTTTTGGTCCTTCTTATACTGATGGTGTAGAGATATGTAAAAACTTGAATTTCTCACTTCTCATTAACTTCAAATAGGAAGCTGCATCTGAGAGAAAGTTACATGTCATCCCTACCCAGCAGAAATGGGAGATCTTTGCTAAGCTTCTGAAATTCCAAAATTCCTTAAGTCCTTACCAGCTTTATAAACTTAACACTTCTAAATGTCATTTTTCCAGTAGGAAGCAATGCAATACTATCATTCCACAGGTTAGCTTTAAGAATCAATATTGCATATTTTTGAACACTGTCTTTTGGACTAAACACAAAATAAATCTCCTGAAAAACAGGTTCTGCTGTTTGGAGCGATCTGTAGACTGCTCACCAGAATCTACTGCTGTTCACAAAGAGTACTACTAAGAGTGATCACTCTGAGCCTGAGCAGAATTAGAGGAAAACACCTGCACCTGCAGCCACCAAAGGAATGGCTCAGTCCATTGGTGACTGGCCTAAGGTAAAATCTTTACAATACAGCACAAAACCCCAAATACACAGTAAGAAGAAAGGAGAAATACACAGAAGGGAGTAACTCCTTTGGAACTGTCTACAAGGAAGCAGTAGGTAGCACTTCATATTTCCACCAAGTACTGGCTGTAACTCAACAGGAAGAAGGGATATTGTCCCCAAGCAAAGTCCTATTCGACATCAAATGGAGAGCTCAGCAATTGCTCCTTATCACACGAACTGACAGGTTTGCATTTTCTGCTCATACAACACCCAGCATTAAACTGCCAGGCTAGGATTGGGAAGAATTACTCAGCCACTCCCAACTGGTACAGACTAATCAGGCTTTTTACATCCCCTCTTTGAGGGGAGATATTTTTTCCTAAAAGTGCCTGGTAATTTCTATTTGATAAGTTCTCTGCTAGTGCTAAGGGCTGGTGATGTCTATTACCTGCCCTCATAGCTTGTCATAGCTATTACTTCTGACTTTTCCTATTTTTGTTAAGAGAACTCAAAACTGCTTTATATCCTTGTCAGTACAAGTAAGGAGCCCATACAGTATTTGTATAACATCCAGTTCTCCCAGTTAGGAACCCCAATAATCCTTCAGTTCCAAGTTTCCAACCAGTGATTTCTCATAAGCTCCTAGTGCGGAGCTCCTCTCCCCACCATGGTTATATCTGGTGGAGCAAAATGTTCAAAGGATACAGTTTTCTATTATACATGTAACCTCAAATGTTTTTGTGAGTTATCCTGTAATCCCAAACTACTTTTCTAGAATGCTCAGGCTGATGTAGGAACTAAAAAATATTCATTTCAATGCAAAAGAAACCCCAAACAAACCCAGCAAACTTGACAGAACTCTACCATCCTTTATATATAACTGAACGTAAGTATAATAAATGGTACACAATAATAGAAGTGGTACAATAGCAATGGGATTGTAATAATATCTTCTTTTTGATTAAAGTATTAGGATAGAATCTGATGGCAGGACTTGATCAGTGTAATCACGAGGAAAAATTTGCCACAAATCATGACACAAAAAGCAGAGTTTCCAAAAGGGAAAAAAAAAAAGAAAAGAAAGAACAGGAGATTGCCAGTGACAGGAATAAAGACCTATAAACAGGAAAAAAGAGGGGGGTTGTGTGTGTGTGAGCATAGCACAGCATGAAAAGTACTTTCAAAGGATACCAGTCATTCCAAGTGTCTGTTCCAGACAAACAGAAACAAAAAAGGTATCTGCACT
Organism: Origma solitaria; assembly: GCA_013397895.1. NCBI lineage: Eukaryota > Metazoa > Chordata > Aves > Passeriformes > Acanthizidae > Origma > Origma solitaria. Next base: position 702,564 of record VZRL01003917.1, on the reverse strand, counting down.
GCCTACCTTTTGTACCTGAAAATTTGAAGGCTGGATCACCTCACACAGACTTTGTGTATGTTGGAGGTTGGGGGGGAGGAGTGGAATTTTTACCATTCTGTTGCCAGGTAGGTAACGATCGGTACTTAGGGGCATTTACTCTCACCAAAGAGACAAAGACTTTCAGGCTGGGCGGAGACGGGAACAAGAGATATGGGAACTGATAAGCTCACTCCTCGCCCGGATTCGGAGGAGAGAGGAGTGAGAAAAAACGGCGGTCTGTTTTTTTTTTGGCTGCGACTGCAGGAAAGAGAAGCCCGGCTCTGCCCTAGCTTTTCTCTACCTGGTGAGTGAGTTTCTCGGGGCACGGGACTCCAATCCTCTCTTCCCCCCCGGGAGGGTGCATCTCCCAGCTGCGCTGCAGTGGAACGGGACCCCCGCCTGCTGCTGC